>BJKM01001658.1:0-20969 GCA_015082035.1 Chaenogobius annularis | reverse complement strand
CCAGCTCCAAAATCAACCGTATGACCTCCTCGCTTGGATTCAAGAGCACTAACCCTGTTATCATACCCCTCATTTTTCAAACCTTTTCATTAAATATGATAGATTAAATGTTTCAAATTTGAAAGCCTTAGGAATTTAATGCAGCGTGAAAGTTCAGAACATCTTTGCTATATCCTATTTATTTATGATTCTTCTTTTGTTGTTTTAATCTTTTTGTATTTTGTAACTGTTTCAAATTTGTTGTTGTTTTAATCTGTGAAGCGCTGTGACGTATGCAGAGCTAAAGTGTCTTTCTTGAGGAAAACATCAACATGAGTGGCAGGAACAAGTTTGCAACCTGGCAACTCCCTTTGCATGTAATGACAATTGGGGTTTAATGTGTTTAGATAAGATTTCTAAATTGTCTGATGTCTCATTTTTTTCAAAGCAATATTGTATCGAGACATCAAGGGCCGCTGCGTGTCACTGCAGATTTGAATCCGCAGCAGAGCAGGAGCTGAGGCTTAGGGAGGAGCGTCTACACAACGCACTGGGGATGCCTCTGATGGAGTTGTGAAGGGAGGCCCCAAATCCATTTTACCATATCAACTCACAAGCATGCATAAACAACACAAGTCAGAAAAGATGAAAGCAGAATTGTGACTTCAGAAAGAGATCTCTGAGACCAAACCAAAACAAACACTGTAGAAAAACGCTCTCTCTCTCGCTCTCTTTATGTTTGAGTCAGCAAAGTCACACAGATGTCAGGAGAGTCAATGCACTGACAACTGGAGCTTTGAAACGGCAACAGGCAAACAGTACACAAACAGAGTGGGCTTTAACAGTGAAAAACAGACATGTACAGGGCAGTGTTAAGAGCTTCAGCTTTACCTTGGTGAGGCTGTGCTGCTGTTCATATACAACATATTTTCTGGTAATGTGACTCCCTTTGTTCCATTGAAGAAGGCTATTATCATTTTACTAAGGTTTTCAATTAACTTGAAGAGTGAAATTTAAACAAAGACAAGACCAGCTCACATCATCACCTGTGACACTCTCCTGACACTCTGTGAGTGTTTGCTGTGTTGTATGAGGCGAGAGGGCTGTGGTGAGGGGTTGGTCATCAGACATGCAGGGGGCCACTCTTGGCCTCAGGCCCTCCTACAAGGGACATTTGCTCTTTTCTGACCTATCACATGAGTAAATGTTAAACCTGGGCCAGTAGAGGGGCTTCTCATTCATATTCATGCTGTCTGAATGGAAATGTGACAAAACACTGCACCCACGGGTGCTGTCCTATAGCAGAGAAGAGTACACGGCTCCAAATGGCAGGGCAGTCAGATGTTGCCCCACAACCAAAGCCAAAAATGAAACGTGATCAGGAAAACTAAACTGACAATGTCTCCATGAAGTGTGTGGAAACTGCAGCCCACTGGGACAGGCTGTTTTGACGCTAACTGTCACTAATGATATGCTCATTTAACACTTCCTTGCATGGGACCTGCCTTAGGCACGGTCTTAATTGGCAGAACTAAAATGTTCTAAGTTTCTTGTTAATTACCAAAATAATAGAGTTTCAACAAGTATTTTGACAAGATTGAGGCTAGGGAGTGAATGGTGCATTGGTCACCCACCTATATCGACACCACGGTCCCAACAAAATAGAAAGCTCCTGTAAAATCCCATCTTGGTCTGAGAGCGTCAGCCCGGATCCCTGCGGCGATTGCCGCTTCGTACTCCCTCAGAAACGAGTTGAGCTCCCGCAGACTAATGTTGAAGGTCTCACTGAAGTTGTGAAGCGTCCCGTTCCAGCGGCCGTGAGCCCGCACCTCCGACGGCCTCTCTATGGCAGAGAAGACCGCAGCGCCGCACAGCAGGGTACACTACAATGAGGATGGCGAGCAACACAAAGCGCCCGTTGTCTTCGTTTAAGTGCAGGGAACGGCAGCCTTGCAGTCGCAAGCTAGGCATCATCCAAATTTCAGCACCACTCGCGCGTCGGACAGCGACCAGCTCAACATCGAAAACGGCATTCACTCTGCTCCAAGTGTCCGCTTCAAATCAGCACTTCTGTTACGCTTAAGATCTCCTCCGCTCGCGCCAGCACCCTGTCTCCTGGCACTTCTGAAGTCAAACAACCCACTTGTGGAGGAGCGTAAATCCCGCAGGTCAGAGAGGGAGAGCAGCCGGCGCATAGTTTCATTGCACATTCATATTTGAGGCAATGCAGTTGAGCCGAGGCGGTCCGCAGTTTGGATATTCCAACCGGTCCAAACAAAAACCTGTATCCTCGTGGTACCGTATTTGATGAAAACCAAACTGAAGTCGAATTTACCGCAGAAAAATGCGCTTTGGGGTAAACTCACTTGTCCACGACACACGGAGCTTTCATGTGGGCATTTAGTAACGCACACAGCAACATACCGCCGGCGATGAGATCACTCTCCCGTGAGCGCTCGACACTGCAACAGCCCATTACCGTGCACACCGCACAGACTCTGGAGTTGTAGTAAACGTAAACGCGCGGGAGTACCTGCGCATAGTCAGATGTGAGTGAGGCTGCACTTCAACACTGGACAGCTTTCTGGGTGCCATGCGCACTGACGCTGCAGTGCAGTGGGGCCATATGGAGGTTTACGGGCATGGAAACATGGAGACACATGGACACATGATGGGTACATGGACAGATGGACAACCCATGGACACATGAACACACCATGGACACAAATCAATATGCACACAAAGCACATTCACAAAGCACAAAGCAAATGTATAAAGTTGTACCCCTGTGGCAAAATGCAACTTCTTTTCTGGGCGTTTTTCATTAGCCATTGGTATGAATCCCATATTTGAACGGATGCATTGGTTGATTCAGTCTGATCGTACTACGAGCATTTCTGCAAACATTTTAGTATTTATAGGGTTAGGGTTAGTCATTTATCACAGCTTGCAGGTCAGCATAAAACTGCAGAAAATTCATTGTGCTCAAAACCAAAGCCTAAAAAAGATAAATGAGCCACTGTAGAGATCAAATTACCACAAAAAAGAAATCAAGTTTTACCACTAAGAAACTAAATATAAAATTTGAATAAATTAATCAAATGGGGACTGTTTACATAACACAGAGGAAAACATAATTAAAAGGACTAAAGGACAAATCTGCAAACCAGGCACAAGGTATTATTCATATTGCATCCATCATCTTACAATCTCTTTTGTTATTTGTACCTCTAATAACCACTCACCATATCTTACCTTCTTTATTGACGTGGGACAACTGTAGTGCCATACACAAGTTATGCGTAAGGAATCATACTGATGCTTGTGCAGATTATGTTAACTCTACCCACAGCGTCTTCATCACGTTTGGAACAGGCCACTTCAATTGACAACAACAATAGCTCAGGCATGATTGGACCTTAAAGGTGCACCGCTGAAATTGCAGCAAAGAAAAGAGCACGTCCTTTTTGGTTTAGTGGCTCACACACACCATGGAAATTTGTACAAAATCAATGGCAATTTAGAGCTGTTAATCAATGAAAATGCCCGTGAAGATATTGACAGGTGCTGGAAATGATACAGGATAAGCCCACACAGACAGTGCTCTGTGATTTTGCAGGAACTTGTATTTTGAAATAAATCTGCAAATAAGTAAGAAAAATTGCATAATTTATTCAAGAGTATTCCAAAAGCTAAATTATTGTTTTAGGTGACTGAAGCAGGGACCTCTAAAATGATTATGATCATCAAACAATTGATGCAAGTTAATATTTCCTTCTTTATCACTGCATTACAATGGGTCGCACAGGTTTCTACTTTGCAGATTTATCAATATCAACATTTAATTTTCTGTTTGGTTTTATTGAATACAAAAGGCGTCGAAAGCCACAGTTTTTATTTTTGTCAGACTAATGATGGAATAATGAGTGTCTGTTGTGCTAACTTTTCCAGATGAAAATTAAAATTGCTTCACAGCTTGCTTTCTAACTACCATACAAACACATTTATTTGCACTTTGTAAATCCACAATTACTGATCCAAATGATATATCTTTTTCTCTTTACTCTATTTTCTTGTGTTTTCTGGAATGAGCTTTGAGTGTCAAAATGTTACAAGAAGGTTCTATACTTGAATAATTACCGAATACTGTCACACGCGAGTACCTAGGTGTCTAGTGCTTGGACATCGGTGCACAGGTAGGTGTAGGAGGGGTGACATGAATTGTGTACCTTGGCTAACACACAGCACGATGTCTTCTACTGCATATCCGAGACCCTTATGGAGGTCTTCCACTCCCTGCACGGGTCACATCTTCTAGATTAATATCCAGCCATCTGTGATATGAGGAGACAAGCTGGCATCTGAATCAGCCTCAGAGACTCGGCAAGGCTGATCCTCTATAGTTTCTTGGCTCGTCGCACGGGTGTGCATTGAGATGTTTGATTATCTCAGCGCGATATCGATCTTCATTGATACTGCTGCTGAACTTTTAACAACAATCACTGTAGTACCATATGGACACGGCTCATGTAAGTTAGTCAGGAGCATGTCATCATACTGTTATCATCACTAGAAAGCTGACAGATTAGACACTGATCTCAGGCATTGTAAAAGAACGCCTTTGGCTTTTCATTCTGGGGTCTGGGGCTTTGACCTAAAGCAATATCACAGAATGGTACATACAGTTATTCCTGTGTTACTGCTAGCTATGGAACATAGGTACTGTTTCATAAACCCACGCCACTCCTTGATTTTTCAAGGATATTGGATTTCCCAAGCATGCTACACCTGTGGTCACGCAATAGCTGTGGTCGTCATTTCAAGATTTAACAAGAGCAAGCTTCAGGCGGTCGGTCAGTCCTGGAGTCTTCAGCTCGCACAGACTGGAGCTAGTTACTATCGCAGGGGGCTGCACGGAAGTATCAATTCTACATGCTGACATAAATGTCAATATCCTCGCTCGCGAATATTCTTACTGCTCTTGAAGCATATAGTAATATTAGAGGGTTTTTTTAGATATATTAAGTTATTATATAAAAAGAGATTTGTGTACCCTTTGTATATGTATGCACGATAGGATATCTGATTTTTTTTTTGTTTGTATGATTCACTCACATTAGTAGTTAGTACGTAATAGTGGCTCAATCTGAGTAGTTGACTCATATGCTATCTGATTCTGCAAGCAAACATAGAATCTTTACGTCACACATATGTGGGTCTTAAATAAAGGTGATCTTATCTAGTATGTGCATTGGCAGTGCTGCGAAGCGCAAATAGAGTATCAAGAAGATATCATAGTGGATTTGATTCACTATGTGAATGTTGTTTTCTATATCTGTGCAATATAGTTACAGTAGAAAATAGTAAGGCAGTTATTGTTTTATCACTCAGTGATATTATAAAGAGTGGACTTGCAATAAAAGATGACATATGTCTAGAGTAATTCATTGTCATATAGGTAAGTGTGGATATATTGTCGTCAACGCTCTTTTGGTATGGTAATCTGACCTACAATATATTATGCCACCTATATTGTCGGGTCCAATTGAGTGTCAAGTAGTACACTATCTCGCAGTTTTAAGTTAAAGAGAATTGTTATAAATAACATCTTCAATACATTAGGAATCATAGACAGTACTATCTTAGAACATTGATGGATAGAGATAGTGGAACATATCTCAAGGGCATTATAGTATAATTTAAGTTCTTTACTATAGCAACAATATAGTCTTATGTGGTAAACAGAGGAGCGAATTGTAGCTATCAAATTATGTGAGACATATGTTTAAACAACATCAAGCATGTGAGAGACGATATGCAGTGCATACTCGGTTAATGAAAAATGTAGACAAACGCTTCACGTCCGATCCCATCTACATCTTCTTCGTCTGTGCTGAAGATACCTGTTCATATCAATAAAAGAAAGTGGGTGTAACTGCTTTGATAATGTATGTCTAAAATGAGCTCTAGCAGAAGACCAGACTTCACTGATTATTTTTGTGCAGTTTTAAATTTCAGAAAAAATGATGAAAACCCTGGAGCAGGTTAAACTCATCATATACATCATGGATATAATCACTTGACAACGCCATAGTCTGCCACGATACGATCTATAATTATCAGCATGATTTCCAGTTGTGCTTCGAAGTGCTCCATTCACAAACACATTGAGGTAAGGCAGGTGAGTTTCTGCTAGCACCATTTTTCAAACTGCGCATGCCCAGATATGCTTTTGTTGCTAGTAACAATACTTGGGACAAACCTATTGAGATTCCCTCTATCAAACTTACTCTTGGACTCTGAACTGCTTTACTTGTAAATACGCACTTGCAGATGTATAACAATAATTTTATTTCTTGTTCTAAGAATAAAGTCAATGAAATTGTCCACCTTTGAACTACATTTAAACTGAGCACTGCTCAAGTGGACAGAACACATGATGAACAGTTTTTAAATTAAACAAGATTAACAAAAAAGGTGTAAAATCAGGCAATGACATGTCTTGATTTAGTTTTTTTCTACAAATGAGTAATTTTTTGCTTTATTACAACCACTATCCAATACTACAAATAAGCACATTTTGATAAAGCCAGTTGCTCTGACCAAATAGAATTTCCCATCACACAGACCGCAAAAACATTATATCTGCTGCTTCATCTTAACACCAGGGGTAATAAACACTGCATTGTGCCTCAGGGTCACGGAAAGCTGTGATACCCACTCCTGCTTCTAACTCCCCTCTGAGCTGTGGGAGGCGAGGCAGAGACACACAACCCATTAGGAGACGAGAGAAGCAGTAATCTGATCATGTCCAGGAGCGACCGTAGCCTCGGTCAACAGAAGCTTTGTCTTCTGCCCCAAGGCAATACACATCTATTATTTCTGTCTCTCTCATCTCATCTTTGCATTGCTGTCATATCTTTCAGTCCGTGGCTTCACGATAACATCCTTGCTGTCTTCACGGCGCAGCTCTTCTATAGATGCTGTATCACATGTTGGACAAGTGCCATAAGGCGCAACACACAGCTATTAATAATGAGTAGGCCGCAGTGTGGCTATTTTTAGGATATGGCCAATACAGCTAAAATGATGGATCAGTGGGTTGTAGTTTAGATATTCATGTCATGCTTTTGAAGAAAGACATGCATAGGCCTATTATATTTGTGCGTGAAGGTGTGTCTGAAAGTGTATTGCAATTACATTGAAAGGGCAATAATGGTAATTTGATCAAAAAACTGTGAAAATAATAAAATAATGTAGGATTTATTACGGAAAGCTGTAGTCCATAGTTGTTTAGTCGATTAACCAGTCAATGGTGTCTTAGTCGAGCATATTAGTCAGTGTTGGGAAGTAAACTAAAATACATATTCAGAATACAAATTTAGAGATAACTAACTGCACCCTGGTAAATTTACTCTTTCATTTGGTGGTATACAGAGTACAGTTATTTTCCTGACATCAAAGGAATACATTGCAGTATTTGATCAGGCACGTTAGGCTTCAAACTGAACTGCATTAGTAGTAGACAAATAGTAAACACAAGTTTACAGTGCAATTTTTTCTTTTCTCTCATTAGTGATAAGTAAATGAAGAACAAACAGTGAAACGCATAAAGCTGTTTTTAATCCTCTGTTGCGTGGTTTTTTTTTTTTTTTATTACTGCTGGTATTGTGCACTAAATACAGTACCTTTCTTCCCAATAATGATTATAGTTGACTAATTGCTGTTTTAATAGGATTTATAAGGATTTATGCACGAGAGCAGAAAGGAGAAACCGTGGAGTGAGTTGTGCTAGCGTTTTGGGGGTGACCTTTTCACTGAAGATGCTGTTTACTAGAACTGCTCTAGTTTTTTGCATAAGATGATTTAATTGTTTTGAAACAGCTTTTGTCAGCACAACAGACCACCTTTTTTTGTTAATGAATTGATGCACAGGGCACATCTTTAATCAACCAAGACGAATTAATTCTTAGGTCGATCACAACTCTAAAAAATATACAAACATTACTTCATTAATGTGAGTAAATGAAAACTTCCAAAGACTAAATGGATCAAAGAAACAGTAAATTGATATTTTAACTAATATTATCTCAATCCTAATTCTAGCTTTTTATTTATTCATTTTAATCTACGAAACTGCTTACTTTAATACAGTTCAGACGTTAATACATGAATTTTGCCCAAAAATGTTCACCTTTTCAATGATGTCTTCTGTCTGAACCTGACAGGCCTTTTCTGTTAAATGCCTGAATAGATGTCAAAACGTTTAAATCAGCTCTGCCTTGAAGCTGCATCTTTTGTGTCATTTCAGCAGCGTGGTACTTTTTCTGACACTAATTCGCACCCCTTAAACCGCAGTATGAATGTCAGATCGCCTCCAATTACACCTGGGCTTCATCTATCATCATCATCGCTGCGTGTCAACTTCACTGGCATTTATTCTGAATTGAATTACCAAAAAATACCACAACACTTTTTTACCCCCCGCAATGTACAAATTGTCCACATACACGTAAAGGACAGGAGAAATTGAAATATATTTCCAAAATTGTTTTGTAGGTGTAGTGGGGGTTTTTTAAAAGTTTTTTTTTACAGGTCGATTAAGTAAAAGTAGTTGTAACCTGTAGATTATGATGTTTTGTAATAAAGTGATGTAGTAGTAAAGCAATGCGATAGTAGTAGGCTTTCGGCTAAAGTGTTAGTTTTACTTGAGAAAACTTTGCCTATAAAATGGCACTTTGCTGAGTTGTTTTCGAGTACACCATATACTTCTTACTACCTACTTGTTACATTGAACTTGAGTAAAATGGTATTTGTGCTGAACAATATTAAAAAAATGATTTGAACATTTGCCATCCACACCTACTCCTTCATATTATTACTTTGTTTTTCTCATTCTTGTGGTTGAGCCATTGAAGGAAGACGTAATTAAAAGATGTTGTGCAATCATTGAATGGTTTTGCCCCCGCCAAATACATTAACATTTACTTGAAATTGTTAACTCTTCCAGACAGTTTATCCACTTCTAATTACTCTACAGTTTCCCCGCCAATATCTTTTTCACTCGTTCTTGAGGTATTTTTCGCAGATCACTAACTTCACACTTCTGCTTAAACTTTAGTTCGGTTTTTGGCTGCTCCACTTCTTCTGAGAATGGTAGCAGTTGGTGTAGCAAAGAGTTCGTACGTACAGTGTGTGTGTGTGGTAAAAGTGTTCTTATTGGCAGTGATTGTATTGGTGGTACTTTGCTCGAAGAAATGCTGTTTATCTCTGTGCTGTGAAAGTGTATCCATAATATGGAATCTATTGTAGTAGGTTTTGAGTGCTTCAAGTGGTCGTCTCTGCATCTAAATCTACAATCAAACTGTGTGAGCCCACGACAAGACAACTATACACAGTTAGCCTGTCATCAATCGACGCGGACGAACACATACGGCTCCTACACCGATCGAGAACCCATCGCATTTGACCCGCATACCTTTGTTTAATGGTTTTATCGACGTATTCATGGATTCAGAGGCGTGTGAGGGAAATGTTTGGCCGTCCAGTTGTGGCCGATGCTGTGATTTCAGGAAAGTGGAAAGTAGAGAAGCAAAAACACTTCAAATTGAAATGTGATTAATCATGGAATAAGTTTTCTATAAATAATATTCTTCAAGCTTAATCACCAAACAAGAGATCACAGTTCGACCCCAGCAGCTGTTGGAGAACACTTTTCCTTGTCTAATAAAACTGCAACAGCCTAAAACAAGAACGTAATTGTTAATTGAGGAATGTATATTGGACGCAGTTTATGGAGAAGAACAGGCAAAGCTGCAGGGATCATTTACCTCTCCAAGAATGTGCTGAAATCTGTTCTTTAGCGACGAGGCGTTGGGTTCATCTGCTCATCTTAACAACTGTTCAGAATCTACCTTTAGACATTTTAAAAAATGCCTGCGATTGAGATTAGGTTGTAACTAAATTTAAAACCTCAGCTGCAGCAAGCATCATAATACTGTGGGTCTTGACTCCTTTCTTTATAGATGTGTATGAGATTCATGGGTTCTCTTGACTCTGTCTCACACATTTGTATATTTGGTGGAGTTTGAATTTTGTAGTGTGATTGACTATATAAGTCTAAAATAATATCTTAGTTTTTTTTTTTGGTTTATTTTACATTCGCCAATTGAGCTTCAGATAGGATATTTGATTTGATTTTGGGTGAGAAATATTCGTTGATATAGTAGTCCTGTAGAAAATGACTAGTGGTCCGTGTAGTAATGACACTCTCACAAGGAGGAAGATAATGTCCATTCTCTCATGGAACATGTTGTGAATGTGGCCATGTTGTCATGAAAGAACATAGTCTTTTGACTCTATGAACATAGTTAATTAGCTTGTCTAACTAATAATAAGGCGCTGTCATATTTTTTTTTTATTTAATATACAAGAAGCAACAAACGGGAAGTGAACATCTATTAAGCTCCTAAACTCAATCATTCCTACTATATACTTAGTTTGTTGTGTCCTTGAGATTATCTAAGTATATATCTTCTCTGGCAAGAATTTAAATATAGATGAGAATTTAACGCCTGTGATATATTTATATTGGCTTCTCTGGCATGCTTTACTCACGGGATATCAATACCGAATTTTATGTTTACTTTTTTTTTTTGTGTGTTGAGACACCGATGTCGCATAAGGAGCGCCATATTTATATGTTGTTATGAATTGTTAATAGTAGGCAACGATGGTGATTGGCTTCATCTTATAGATGGATATGATTTAATTAGATTACTTCTATTAGAGATCTTTTTGCCATCGGAGACTCCAATCTGTAAAGTGATTAATAAACACAATAATACAGTAAAATGATGAATATATCAGTAGAGATATGACAGAATCCATCTGCCATGTAGTCTAAATGTGCTAGAACTTTTGTAACTTTACTCGCTATAATCGTTTTTCTCTCCATGTTCCACATATGGCATCAACGTATCTTACTCTGTGTATATGAACTTCTAGCTTAGACATTAATTATATATTTAGTTTCTTTATCATGTACTGATATTCTGATTAGTACACCTTATAGTTTCATTGAATAATAAAAAATACTTGCGAACAGTTTAACTAAACTCACAGTATGATAGCACTGTACAATGTAACCATTACATTACATGTGTGGTCAGGTTTTTTAAGAAAATAAAGATCCGCTTCAAGTATATGATCACGTTTAACGTGCATTAATGTCTGGTAATGGTCAAGTGTGCATCGCTATTGAATTGATTTATTAGATTTTACTTGCCTTAAGACAACAGATTAAAAGTTTTCATCTTTATCTAACGTGGCTTCTGACACATTTAGTTTATGAACTGGTCCTAATTCCAAATGAATCTGTAAATAAGTTGTGAAATGGGCACAACATACATAGTATTATGGCAACAAAGAATGAGCAGCGTTATTTTGAACAAGAGGACACTCATTGTTTCTTTTCGGTGTTTTTTTTAACTTTCATCTCACGATGCTATTGGGTTGATATGTCTCTGTATCTTCGCCTAAAATTAGCTTATATAGCAGAATCCTTTTTTGTCAGAGATATGTTCTCTCAGACAATACTCCATTAAAATGCAGACACTCTGCTCTCTGTGACGAAGAAAACTAACGAAAACGAAAAAAGAAGTCAAACTCACTTCCGCACCAAAAAACTAGGGTTTTGATGACTGACAAGAAAAAAAGAACGCTTCGGATACACGCATTGAGTGTGAACGTAAACCGGGATTAAAGTTAAGCTTGATATGATTGTTGGACCGGACTGCTTTTCACTCTCTCTATCCAAGAAATCATGCCTTTAAAATGAGCTACAGCCGCAGTTGCGCGTATACACTGTGAACGCTGAGCTAGGCAAGTATTAGTGTGTGATTGTCTCCTGAATTTGACTGCGTCGTAAATAAATACAGAAAGGATATAGTTTTGCTAGGTGTGCGAGTTAATTCACGTGAGTCGTTGCCTGCTTGTTATCTGCCAGGGTTGTAATTCGCATCGATTTTGTCGTAACAAGTGAAAATTATTTGCTTCGGGGATGTTGTTGTTGGTGTGGTTGACTCATCTCTTATAACTCTAGAGTAATTATGTCTCGCAACTGCGTGACGATCACGGAGTAGCAAAGCGATGCCGTGATATTCATGTCAAAATTCAAAAATGACTCATAACAGATATTTGGCGCACGTAAACTGTGCAAATTATTAGAAATCTTATACTGGCAAATAAAATACTATGACTACGGTGCCATTTATTTTAAACATTTACATTTACAGTGTGATGACTATCTTCTATGTATTCTCTGGAGATCTTATGGCTTAATGGCTGGATGTCTATCTGGGTAATATATTCCTATATTTCTTTTGCAGGATAGCGCGCTCTCACTATATTAGGATATAAAACATTTTAAAACATGGGTTACACTTTCATAATAAACTACTCTTAATCTTGTTATTATAGACAATAGCTATCTTAAAACATAGCTCCTAAGATTATGAACAAATGTTTATTATGCGCTATAGTAACGTTGCCTCAGTATTGGGTATGTCTGCTTAGACTATTGCACACAACAAATGCACTCTGACGTTCGGAAATTAAAAAGTAGATAAATAAGTGAAATATTCAACGGGTAATGAGATCACCAGGAGTATTGGAGTTGTCAAATTTTTGCTCTAGGCTTAAGGTATCAAGATCGTAGTTAAAATGCTCTCTTTAACAATTCAGTTATTAAAATAGCAATGTTAAGATGGTGTTTCTGCGCCTATATTCTTTAATTGTATGGCTTATCATTCTTGAATACTGACGATTCGAAGATCATAGCAAAAGTAAAAGATACGCTCTCCTCTCGTAATGTATCATGCTCGGACTATAAATACACGGTACCCTCTTTATTTTTCCAGTCAAAATCATCACTTCATTCTGAGGGGAAGGTCTAGCAGTGGCTTTACATTGCACACACTTAAATGGAAGGCGGATGCACAGGTAATTTACTAAGTCATGCCTGGAGATGCTAAAGAACTATAGCGACTCCGTACCCCCACAAGTAAAAATTACAAGATTTACTTAGAATTAGCAGTATAGAATATTCTGATATACACGCTCAGGAATAAAACCATGAATCATATGTTGTAATTTTTTTCTTATTGGAACAGAGTCCCATAAAACAGTCAATTTTTTATTGCAAATAGTGTACCCTCTGTAACATATTCCTAACAGATGAGAAATTCAGGAATATATATGTCTAATTGAAAGAGCACGAGTGCAAGCATGATTCAACAATCTTAAGAAATATCTCATCGTGTTTTTAAATCTAATTATCGCCGTAAATCCCAGAGATCGCCATAGACTACCATAATGAGAGGCGTAGCAATAGCCACTTATGCAGTGCGCACAGGATGGACTTGTAAGCTTGCAGTTTGGGTCTCATCAATATTTACCAATCGACATATCAGTGCTAATTCGCTATTAAGGGATAATACCTCAGATTATCCGCTCGCTTCGCCAACGATATGCGTGTTGTCTTTTCTATACGACTAAGATTGATTTAACAGAGCCTAAAACATGAGCATCAGGTAATCAAACTGTGGTAGTCTAAAGGTACTCTCTATGCTTAACATAGCTACAAGGATCATACTAGAACATTTTGATGAGTGTAGCTTCAAAATTTGTTATGTATTCCTAGAAGTTATGAAGAGACCATTCAGGTGTTTGACAGTCCATAGTGGGTATATCACTTCGTAGTGACATTAGGGGGCTCCCAGCCTTCTTTCTGTCTGTCTGAAGGCTATTTATTAGATAACTAAAAAGAACATCTTTGGCCTACACTAGAGAGAAAGAGCATGAGATATGCGCGTGTGTAGAGCTTATGTTGACGTAATTTGGCAACAACAAAAAATACATTGAAGAATTTGTTGTTGGTATGCATATGAAACTATTTTCAAAGCTATTTAATCTTTTGCTAGTTTTTATAGCTTTATTTCTGTATGAAGCTCTCTTTGTGTGAATTAGATGGCACGTTCTCATATTATGTAACTGTTATGGTCTGCACATAACTCTCTATTTGTTCATATAGAATTTAAAAGAGTCTTAAACTCGGCTGTGCTATTTCACAGCTCTCATTTGTCTAGTGAATCTACAAGATTGAGAAGTTAGTCAGTTATGGCTAATTCTGGGCCAAAACACATGATAATTGATCGTAATGTAGATACAGTTTGTTAATTATGCACTGTCTGAAATAAATCAAATATAAAATATAAAACTATATTATTAAATACCAAATAAACACTCACCAACAAGACTAACTATAGCACTATCAGATAAATGTAATGTTTTTATTTTACAAAAATGCTTTGACATCTTTTCGATACAGTATAGAGTGTGCTAACTTGTCTTATACCACGGTACGTTGTTAGACTTGCAATGTAAGTCTGATGATACTTGACTGTATAATCATATAAAATCCAACATCACTCCACAAGTCACTAGTTTGACATAAGAGCTGGTGGCACTGTGATTAGTGTAAGATATGTGAAAGTGCTAATTTAATATGATAGCTGATTCTCACGGAAAGCGCATGTTACGATCTGAGAGAGATAGCATACCAGCGCTCGCGCGCAACATACGCTCGCACTTATGACCTTCTGTCTAATTCGTGTCTGGGCGATGACTCATCAGATCGTTTAGTTTAACTCTATACGCTAACAGCAAGAGTATAGGTCCGCCACTAGATGTCCACAATTTATTGTGGTTAGAAAATTTCTGAGTTGAAAGGATATTTTTCTATATGAACCTTATTGTCTAGTATTATACACTATACTAAAGAGAGGTTCATATGTTTTTCTGTTAATTTAATGAGTTCAGATATAATAATAGAAAACATATAACATATTATACCAATTTGTAAATACTCATAGCAAAAGTAATAGATATGTATTTAGGATTCAAAGATTATTCATGAATTTTTTTTTGGATGTACTCCTTGGGTTGACTGTTATATTTTCTATTTATGATATATATTACTTCATTATTAATTTGACAAATTGGATGTATTCTAGACATGCAACAACGTACAATTCAATTAGACGTTAACTCTACCAAAGCAACACGTAAATGATGTGTAGACGCAATTTGCGATTATATTAACTCTCAACACTCGTGATATATTTCTATTGTACTCATTAAAGTTTGCAGTGGCACTCTATTTTGCCTTCATCTTTTACGACATAAAACACATTAAAACGGGCAGAGAGAGCATTTTGATCTCTGGGTGCAGCAGGTGGTGACGTGGTTTGACCAGAATGAATACATGTAATAATGCATATCGTTCCAAGCAGAGCCTAATGATTGTTACTAGAGGTGTAATGGAAGAATATTTGAAGCAACGCGAGGTATGAATCATCCTGCAAACGTCCATACCCATCGCCGTACTGAAGGTCAACAAGGAATAAAAGTGTTTTTCTGCTAACAACACTTCACCAGCTTTTTCTATGCTCAACTCCATTCTGCTTAAAGACTTTCTTCAGCAAGCACCAGGGGTGATGTGCTGTGTTTGGCAAACTGCCACAGATTAATGAAACTCTAATAAGGTTTTTTTAACAGAGAGTCATAGCAATTATTGTTCTCTCCTGCACATAAAAATAACAGAGAGAAATTGAGAGAGTTGAAAAGAATAACTGGATGTAAATGAAAACCTATATTCTATTCAATCCCGATTATATTAAATTTACTGGGAGACTATTAGTTACTGGGGCCCTTAATTGTATTGTTGTTTGTTGTATAATTTGTATCCTCTAGGAGGCCGGTTTTTGGTTTTCCAACCAGTTTGCTTGTCTCATTTTTCATGGGAAGAGTAGGTAAATTTCGTCGTCATTGCTTAGTGAAATTGGTATGACGCCATTTGTCATCATTAGGGCTTTAAACGTATTATCTTCTGATGCAGCATGGAGACAGACACAACAAGGTGCTACGGTTAAGATCTGTGGAGAAGCTGAAACGCCGCTCATCTTCCTAAGAATGCATGTGTAAAAGTCAATAAAATACCATCTTTAATAATATAGTGTTTGTAGTGAACTAACAGGCTCTGTTCATGTTTAAAATAAGAAATCGATATAAATTTTTTAGCAAGAAATCACATTTAATGTGTTTGAAAGAAATACAATAAGCGATTCCATGGACGCAAGAATGTCTTATAAATAATAGCATTCTTGATCTCGTCCATAGAGAATTTGTAGCTAATTGAATTGAAAAGTTTACGTATGAGTGAAAAGTAACTATTTAAAATACCAATAATATATTAGTTGATTACTGATTTGGATTCTGAAGCTACACTTAATACTCTAACAACTCGAGTCTGAAGGTTTAACAGGCTGGTTGAAAAATCTTGGTATATGTTATTGACGAGAAACTGCACAGAAGTAAGGATAAGGTCAAAGAAGCCTAAGATGTATAGACCCAGCTCAGTAGTTGTAAATATACTGCATCGCAATATAAAACAATCAAGCACATGTTCCTTTCTTTAATTTCATTTCTGATAATCAGCTGTGGGAGAACCAGGTGTTCAAATCAGAAATCCTCCGACTGGGTTTCTGCACATGCAAGTTTTTTTACTTTTGTGTGTAAATGTTATCCACAATAGTCCCTAGTCTGCTTGCCCATCCATAAAAGTCACCACACGCTACTGACATGAAGGTAGATTCAATGGCTTAAAGACATTATGTTAAAGTAACCGAAGATGTCAACTGAAGAGAATGAAACCAAGTCAAGACACCGTTACACCAAGCTCCACAAAACTTTTCCTTTACTGAATCAGGATCAAATACAAAGATGACGTAAAAAAAATAAAATCTTTATCTAATTGCTCTTGTTATTTTTTCTTCATTAAGGAATGTTCCATCAATATTTAATAATTAATCATTCTATTTCAAACATGGAAAAATAGCACACTCAGGTGGCAGACCTTTTATTTCTGATAACGTTTCGGCAAATAGCCTTTGTCATTTTTTTCTTTGGACCATAAAATATATCTGACGAAGGGTATTTGCTGAAGCATTATCAGAAATGAAATTAAAACTTGAGTTTGCGATGCAGTTTTTACAATATTGCTGTGCGTATAACTGCTTCGTTTGACTTATCCTACTTCTGTGAGTTTCTGTCAATAATGACCAAGAGTCAGCAGTTCAGTACCATTTGTAGGTATAAGTGGCTTCAAATCCATCAGGAATCAACTTATGGTTTTAAATGTGTACTATGTAACTTTTCTGGAGGAGGAAAGAGCACTTGCTTTTCTCCATGGAAATGCTATTTCAACACTATGTTTTGCATTAAGATTCTTTGTTTCACTTAAAGATGTTTTATTGACTTAAAAAACATGCATTCTTAGGGAGAGTGGGCTTGCCTCTCCACAGATCTGACCTGTAACCTGGTGGTGTCTTCTGCTTGCCTGGAGATAGATACGTTTAAGCCCATATTGTGGAACATTCTAAGCAAAGCAATACTATCTCCATGAGACAAGCAGGTGGAAAAAACCCTCCAGGAAAACATTATACACAACACATTTAAGTACTTGTAGTATTTAATATGGAAATAGAATATAGGTTTTCATTACATCCAGTTATTCTTTTCAACTCTCTCAATTTCTTCTCTGTTATTTTTGTCGAAAATAATTGCTATGACTCTCTGTAAAACAAACCTATAGAAGTTCATTAATCTGTGGCAGTTGCATCACACATCACCTGTGTGCTTGGCTAAGAAGGTGTACAAATGATTACATAGAGGTGAAGGTTTAGCAGAAAAAACACTTTTTATTCATAGTGGCCTCAGACGGATGGTATGACAGTTTGCAGGAGGATTCATACCTCGCGTTCTTCAACTCATCCATCTTGTGACCTTGGCTTGCTGCTGGAACTGCACTGTAGTTCTGTTAACCCCACTGCACCAGAGATCAAGAATGTCCTCCGCCTTTTAATGTGTGTTTATGTCTAAAAGAGAAGGGCAAAGAGCTCAAATAGAACACTTAGTTTAGAGTTAAGTTAATTTAGTGAAAGGTGTGCACATCTACAGTGTTGGAGGTTAACGTCAGGTTGTGTGTGCAGCAATCATTTGTCAATTGAGAAAGTATTATTCATAATAGATGAAAGCACCAACCCCATGTACTCAAAAAATTATAATAATTTGAACCTAAATAAATCTATTACGTTTTTAGTATACAATTATAATATGTATTATGTTTTTATTTATTATATACTAAGATAAAATTAACAGAAAAACAAGAAAATATGATATGTAAATTAACATAATTAATATAGAAATACTTAAACTTTCAGAAATTTAAATCTAATCCAAATATTTGCATTGGCACAACTTTGTTACGTGAAAAGAGAATATTTAAAGGTGCATTATGTAACTATTCTGGTGCAGGATTCGCCACCTGCTGGTCTCTCAGATGTCATCGCTTTTGCCTGGAATGTTCCACACACTATTACATTAAGCCTATATTTACCTTATTATATTATACATATATAATGTTTTCACCGTTTCAACAGACCTTTAAAAGTTGCCATACTTACGGCAACATTTTTTGTAAAATAAAAACATTTCTATGTTTTATTTATTTATTTATTTATTTGTTATTTATTTATTTATTTATTTATTTATTTATTTATTTCAGGGACAGTGCATATTAACAAACATTACATGCAATTATGCCAGAATTAGCCAGACGGCTACTTCTCATCTGTAGATCCTGGACAGATGTTAAAAGTCACCCGTTGTAGACAAAAAGTTGGTGCACCAAAACAGTTAAATAGCTTGCCTTTAATGCAAACAAAGAGAGCTTCATACAGAAATAAAGCTATAAAAACTAGCAAAGATTATAGCTTTGAAATGTCAACAATACCAACAACAAATCTCAATGTATTTTTGTTGCCAAGCTAACATGCCCACTGCAACTGTCTTTTCTCTCTTGAGGATGGAAAGCTGATATCGAAAAGAGGCTTCTGACTGCAGAGGAGCTGGGGATCCTTATCTCAGTGAACCATGCCTGGTTTACCACTAGGGACTGCAACACTGATGGTTTTCAAACTTAATACATAGACAATTTTGCATTTACAGCTCTGAAATGTTTTTGATTTTTACTCATTTGAATAAAAGTACCTTTTAGATGTAAAACATATAAACATGGTGTGTGTTAATCACTGCAAAAAGACCAATCGTGAGGCTGTTGTAAATCCCTTAAGCAGCAAATGTCATGGTTGACCAAACTGCAAGCTTACAAGTCCTCCTTCACTGCTATGCTTGCCCTTCCATTATTACAGTTTCTCTGATTCGGAAATAAAAGTGATGGAATACAAGATGTTGGATCACTGCACTCTCCTTGTCAATAAAATATATATATTCCTGTTCATTTGGTGTAGGTTACAGAGGCCTTTTGAGCAAGGATTGTTTTTGCTCCACTGAGATTCTACTGCGCAACGAAATCACGCAAATTCATTAATCTTGGTGACAGTCGCCTATAGGTTCTTTCATCTCCAGGCAGCCCTTAGTATTACTGTACCGCTTCCATTAAGTGTGTGCAAATATGAAGCCACTGCAGCCCCTCGCATTGAATTATACCAGTGTAAAGTTACAGAGACGACTAATAGTGCAGGACTCTCGATTATATTTAAGGATGCTCATACAATTAAAGACTGAGCTAACACATCTTAAACATTGTATTTTAATAAACTGAATTTGGTAAAACATTTTAACTACACTTTTGATAGCCATAACAAAGAATTAACCCAAACTCCTATCCACTTTCCAATTCACTTTATTTCTATTTTTTACGAACAAAGTGTTGACTATAGCAAAGCCATTAATTCAGTAGTTACTAAGCCTTAATAAACAATTTGTTCATAATGCATTAGGTCTTTGTTGATGCTTTATTAAGAAAAATTAAGATTGTAGTTATTATTAAGTGGTACCCATGTTTTTAAATGTTTTTATTCCGTAATAAACCCACCTGCAATTGAATAAATACCAGATAGACATTCACCATTAAGCCATAAGATCTCCAAAGAAACAGAAATGTCACACTGTAAATGTAAATGTTTTAAATAAATGGCATGTAGCTCATGTATTTTTATTTGCAGTATAGAGCATGTTCTAATAATTTGCACAGTTTACGTTGTGCAAAAATATGTTAGTGAGTCATGAATTTGAAATGGCATCAGTTGCATGTGATCGTCACGCATTCGCAAAATCTAATTTAGAGATGTCAATCCATCTGAAAGAGACATTTCTGAAGCATATTTTCATTTTACACCTCATGGGAATAACCCTGGCAGATACAAAGCGCTGACTCAGATTCTTGGTTTATTGTGCACACCTTATCAAACCGTTCTTATTTATTCCGACATAGCATATTCAGACATTTACAACAATAATTATTCCTGCTGGACTTTCACAGTGATAGGCAGCTGGGAATTGAGTCATTTTAAAGGATGTATTTGCGGGGAAAAGATAAGTGGTCAAATTAATTCAGTTACTTAATCCCTTTACTTTCAACTAATTCTTTCCGTAGCTTCTGGTCAGGATCAAAGTGGTGGTCATGTGTTTACTCTTTTCATGATTAACTAAGTGTCTGCATTTTATTTGAATATAAGAGAAACTGCTGTCAAAGGATTCTGCTATAAGCTGGTTTAGTATAGGAGCTTTTTATTTGTGTGAGGGAGCACCTGTCCCTGTAAATAACGTGCCACTCTTTACAGGATGTTGGGCCCATTTCACAACTTATTTACATATTCATTTGAATTAGGACAGTTCATATAAGTAAATGTGTCAGAAGCAGTTAGCATAAAAGATACTTTTAATCTGTTGTCTTAAGGCAAGTAAAAACAATAAACATTCAATTAGACAACAACAGACACTTGACATTACCAGACATTAAACGTAACTTGATCAAACAAGGATATTTTCTTAAACCTGACCACAAT
>BJKM01001657.1:0-21032 GCA_015082035.1 Chaenogobius annularis | reverse complement strand
AGTACTGGAGTACAGGAGTACTGGAGTACTGGAGTACTGGAGTACAGAGTACAGAGTACTGGGAGTACATGGAGTACAGTACAGACTGGAGTACTGGAGTACGGAGTATGGAGTACAGAGTACTGGAGTACAGAGTACTGAGTTCAGAGTACAGAGTACGGAGTACTAGAAGAGTACTGGAGTACAGAGTACTGGAGTAAGAGTACTGGAGTACAGAGTACGACATACAGAGTACTGGAGTACGAGTACAGAGTACTGGAGTACAGAGTACAGAGATGAGTACAAAGTACTGGAGTACCGAGTACTGGAGTACAGAGTACTGGAGTACCGAGTACTGGAGTACCGAATACTGGAGTACAGAGTACAGAGTACAGAGTACTGGAGTAAAGAGTACTGGAGTTACTGGAGTACCTGGAGGAGTACTGGAGTACAGAGTACAGAGTACTGGAGTACTGGAGTACAGAGTACTGGAGTACAGAGTACAGAGTACAGAGTACTGGAGTATGGAGTACAGGAGTACAGGAGTACAGAAGTGGAGTACTGGAGTACAGTACTGGAGTACAGAGTACTGGAGTACAGAGTACTGGAGTACAGAGTACTGGAGTAAGAGTCTAGAGTACAGAGTACTGGAGTACTGGAGTACAGAGTACTGGAGTACAGAGTACTGGACAGTACAGATGTACAGATACAGAGTACTGAGTACAGAGTACTGAGTATGAGTACAGAGTACAGAGTACTACAGAGTACAGAGTACACAGAGAGTACGAGTACAGAGTACTGGAGTACAGAGTACTGGAGTACAGAGTTACAGAGTACTGTACAGAGTAGGAGAGTACAGAGTACTGGAGTACAGAGTACTGAGAGAGTACAGAGTGGAGTACAGAGTACAGAGTACTGGAGTACAGATACTGGAGTTACGAGTACTGGAGTACAGAGTACTGGAGTACAGAGTAGAGTACTGGAGTACAGAGTACTGGAGTACTGGAGGTAGTACTAAAGAGAGTACTACAGAGGAAGTACAGAGTTACTGGAGTACTGGAGTAGAGTACTGGAGTACAGGAGTACAGAGTACTGGAGTACTGGAGTGGATACAGAGTAGTACAGAGTACGGAGAGAATACAGGAGTACAGAGTACTGGAGTACAGAGTACTGGAGTACAGAGAGTACTGGAGTACTGGAGTACAGAGTACAGAAGTACAGAGTACAGAAGTACAGAGTAGAGTACAGAGTACTGGAGTACTGGAGTACAGAGTACACTGGAGTACTAGGAGTTACAGAGTACAGAGTACAGAGTACTGGAGTACTGGAGTACAGAGTACTACAGAGTACAGAGTACAGATACTGGAGTACAGAGTACAGAGTACTGGAGTACAGAGTACAGAGTACTGTACAGAGTACAGAGTAACAGAGTACTGGAGTACAGAGTACAGAGTAGAGTACAGAGTAGAGTACTGGAGTACAGAGTACTGGAGTACAGAGTACTAAGTACAGAGTAGGAGTACAGAGTACAGAGTACTGGAGTACAGAGTACTGTACAGAGTACAGAGTACAGAGTACTGGAGTACAGAGTACTGGAGTACCGAGTACTGGAGGAGTACGAGTACAGTACAGAGTACTGGAGTACAGAGTACAGAGTACTGGAGTACCGAGTACTGGAGTACCGAGTACTGGAGTAAAGAGTACTGGAGTAAAGAGTACTGGAGTAAAGAGTACTGGAGTACAGAGTACGTACCTTGGCGAAAGCCTTGGAGCAGGAGTTACAGACGAAGGGTTTTTCTCCTCTGTGACGACGCTCGTGATCTTTCAGATGAGACTTGTGTTTGAACGCCTGGAAAGAGCCTCAGGTAAGACCAGGTCTGAACCCGGCCTAAACCGGGTCTAAACCCGGCCTAAACCGGGTCTAAACCGGGTGTAAACCCGGCCTAAACCGGGTCTAAACCCGGCCTAAACCGGGCCTAAATCGGGTCTAAACCCGACCTAAAACCGGCCTAAAACCGGGTCTAAACCCGGCCTAAACCGGGTCTAAACCCGGCCTAAACCGGGTCTAAACCCGGCCTAAACCGGGTCTAAACCCGGCCTAAACCGGCCTAAAGTTCTAAACCCGACCAAATCAGGTCTAAACCCGGCCTAAAACCGGCCTAAACCAGGCCTAAACCCGGCCTAAACCAGGCCTAAACCCGGTCTAAACCCGGCTAAACCAGGTCTAAACCCAGCCTAAACCCGGTCTAAACCCGGTCTTACCTTGTCACACATCTGGCAGGCGAAGGGCCTCTCGTTGCTGTGAACTCTCTCGTGTTTCTTCAGATCTGGAGCTCGAATGAACGACTTCCCACAAACGTCACATCTGTACGGCTTAAAACCTGTGTGGATCTTCAGGTGCTCTGGGGACAGAACCAGGACAGGACCGAGTCAGAACCAGGACTAAACCACCAGCCTGAGTTCATCTACATGCTGCCTCCATGTGTGACCTCCAGATTTCTAAAGTCTGTGCTGAACAGTTTGTTAGCACCACTCACTCACATAGTTAACATGTCGCTTCAATCTGGAACATTCCCAATGTCTTTGAAAAACTGGCGGTCATAAAGCCTCTCCTAAAGAAGAGCAGTCTTGATGCTGCAGTACTGAGTCATGCCACACCCATCTCCAATCTGACTGCCACGCCCAGCTCCAACTGCCACACCCATCTCCAATCTGACTGCCACGCCCAGCTCCAATCTGACTGCACGCCCAGCTCCAATCTGACTGCCACGCCCATCTCCAATCTGACTGCCAACGCCCAGCTCCAATCTGACTGCCACGCCCATCTCCAATCTGACTGCCACGCCCAGCTCTAATCTCCCATTTTGGGGCAAAGTCCTTGAAAAGGTTGTTTACCAACAGCTCACTGATTTCCTCTTAATGAACAACTCATCACAGCACTGAGACTGCTGTTGTCACGGTGACAAATGACATCCCCCTGAACACTGACGCGGGCAAAGCCTCAGTCTTAATTCTGTTAGATCTGAGTGCTGCTTCTGACACTGTCGATCATGGGACCCTCTTACAGGGTGTTCTACAAATAAAACATTTGACATTTGACCATGTGTGTGGGCCTTACCTTTCAGGTGGCGTGTGTGGGCCTACCTTTCAGGTGGGCGTGTGTGGGCCTTACCTTTCAGGTGGCGTGTGTGGTTACCTTTCAGGTGGGCGTGTGGGCGTTACCTTTCAGGTGGGGCGTGTGTGTGGGCGTTCCTTTCAGTGGGCCGTGTGTGGGCGTTACCTTTCAGGTGGGCGTTACTTTCAGGTGGGCGTGTGTGGGCGTTACCTTTCAGGTGGCGTGTGTGGGCCTTACCTTTCAGGTGGGCGTGTGTGGGCCTTACCTTTCAGGTGGGGCGTGTGTGGGCGTTACCTTTTCAGGTGGGCGTGTGTGGGCTTACCTTTCAGGTGGGCGTGTGTGGGCCTTACCTTTCAGGTGGGCGTGTGTGGGCCATACCCTTTGGGCGGTCAGTGTGGGCGTGTGTGGGCCTTACCTTTCAGGTGGGCGTGTGTGGGCCTTACCTTTCAGTGGGTGGGCGTGTGTGGGCAGGTGGGCGTTACCTTTCAGGTGGGCGTGTGTGGGCCTTACCATTTCAGGTGGGCGTGTGTGGGCCAGTACTTTCAGGTGGGCGTGTGTGGGCCTTACCTTTCAGGTGGGCGTGTGTGGGCCTTACCTTTCAGGTGGGCAGTGTGTGGGCCTTCATACCTTCAGGTGGGCGTGTGTGGTGGTTACCTTTCAGGTGGGCGTGTGTGGGCCTTACCTTTCAGGTGGCGTGTGTGGGCCTTACCGTTTCAGGTGGGCGTGTGGGCCTTACCTTTCAGGTGGGCGTGTGTGGGCCATACCTTTCAGGTGGGCGTGTGTGGGGCCTTTCACCTTTCAGGTGGCGTGTGTGGGCCTTACCTTTCAGGTGGGGCGTGTGTGGGCCTTACCTTTCAGGTGGGCGTGTGTGGGCCTTACCTTTTCAGGTGGGCGTGTGTGGGCCTTACCTTTCAGGTGGGCGTGTGTTGGGCCATACCTTTCAGGTGGGCGTGTGTGGGCCTTACCTTTCAGGTGGGCGTGTGTTGGGCTTAACCTTTCAGGTGGGCGTGGTGTTGGGCATACTTTCAGGTGGGCGTGTGTTGGGCCTTACCTTTCAAGGTGGGCGTGTGTGGGCTTACCTTTCAGGTGGGGTGTGTGGGCTTAAACCTTTTCAGGTGGCGTGTGTGGGCTTACGCTTTCAGTGGGCGTGTTGGGCCTTACCTTCAGGTGGGCGTTGTGGGCGTTACCTTTCAGGTGGCGTGTGTGGGCCTAAACTTTTTCAGGTGGGCGTGGTGTGGGGCCCCCCCAATAACCTTTTCAGGTGGCGTGTGTTGGCCCTTACCTTTCAGGTGGCGTGTGTGGGCCTACCTTTGCAGGTGCGGCGTGTGTGGGCCCTTACCTTTCAGGTGGGCGTGTGTGGGTGTTGTGGGCCTTACCTTTCAGGTGGGCGTGTGTGGCCTTAACCTTTCAGGTGGGCGTGTGTGGCCATTAACCTTTCAGGTGGGGGTGTTGGGCCTTACCTTTCAGGTGGGGCGTGTGTGGGCCATACTTTTCAGGTGTGCGTGTTGGCCTTACTTGTCAGGTGGGCGTGGTGTGGGCCATACCTTTCAGGTGGGGCGTGTGTGGGCCTTACCTTTCAGGTGGCGTGTGTGGGCCTTACCTTCCAGGTGGGCGTGTGTGGGCGTTACTTTTCGAGTGGGCCGTGTGTGGGCCTTACCTTTCAGGTGGGCAGTGTGTGGGCATACTTTCAGGTGGGCGTGTGTGGGCCTTACTTTCAGGTGGCGTGTGTGGGCATACTTTTCAGGTTGGTGCTGTGTGGGGCCTTACCTTTCAGTGGGCTGTGTGGGCTTACCTTTCAGGTTGGAGTGGGCTGTGGGCGTTACCTTTCAGGTGGGCGTTGTGGGGCGTTACCTTTCAGTGGGCGTGTGGTGGGGCCTTACCTTTCAGGTGGCTGTGTGGGGCCATACCTTTCAGGTGGCTGTTGTGGGCATATTTGCTGTTACCTTCAAGGGGGTGTGTGGGCTTACCTTCGGTGGCGTGTGTGGGCTACTTCCAGGTGGGCGTGTGTGGGCCTACCTTTCAGTGGGGTGTGTGGGCCTTTGTGGCCATTTTCAGGTGGGCGTTGTGGGTTACTTTCAGTGGGCGTGTGTGGGATACTTCAAGGTGGGCGTGTGTGGGCCATTACCTTCAGGTGGGGTGTGTGGGCCTACCTTTCAGGTGCGATGTGTGGCTACTTTCAGGTGGGGCGTGTGTGGGGTTACTTCAGTGGCGTGTTGTGGGACCCTTACCTTTCAGGTGGCGGTCGTGTGAAGCTTGCTGGCTTACTTTCAGTGGCGTGGTGGCCAACTTTCAGTGGGCGTGTGTGGGACTAACCTTCAGGTGGGCGTGTGTGGGCATTACCTTTAGGTGGTGCGGTGTGGGCTTACCTTTCAGGTGGGGCGTGTGTGGCCCTCGGGCTGTGTGGCATTCAGTGGCGGTGCATACCTTTCAGGTGGGCTGTGGTGATTCTTTGGTGTCGTGATGGAAGGCACTTCGTGGCAGATGTGGGAACTGGCTAGCCGCAGCCAGGTGCTCGCAGAGTGAAGCTTTCTCGTGTTCCTGTGACACACGCGTTGCCCGTAGTAAAAGGTTGAATCCCCTGCTTCAGCGTCACAGACCGTGGCTGTGATTGGTCAGCAATCAGACGCTATAGACGCAACAGTCTCACTCTCAGTTTGTTGTCCGTCGAGGAAGAAGTTTTCCCGGCACACGTGACAGCTCAGAGCCGTCTCTGGCTCCGTTACAGGAGATAACTCCCGAGCTTCATGTCGCTGCTCCAGTTCGGCTGCTCGTCTTTAACCCCACCGAGGTCCCCCCCGAACCAGAGCGTTCTGCGTTCCGGGAGTCCGCCTCCAGCTCTTTAGCTCCGCCCTCCATCTCCACGTCCCTGGTCATAGCACGACACCTGCGAGACAAGCACAGGTATTACACTCAGATACCCGTCCCCTTCTTCAGCAGATGAGCGCCACCTTTGTGCACGCGTCGGTTCACTCTCAGCTCCTTCAAAATGGCCTCTTGGACATCGTAAAGCCGCAGTGGGGGATTTATCCAAGCTCCTGATTGGACGACGGACTCTCACGAGGTCATACGGAGGGCGGGTCGTCGTGTTCCCCGAGCACCTGGTCAATCACACACGCTTCAAAACTATAAAAACAAGCAAATCTTCACCGGACGATATCACATGTGACCTTTGACCTTCCTCCCACAGACTTCTCTGGACATGCTCCTCCCACAGAGACACAAAGACCGGGCCTTAAAGTGGCTCCTACGCAGAGACCGGGCCTTAAAGTGGCTCCTACGCAGAGACCGGCCTTAAAGTGGCTCCTACGCAGAGACCCGGGGGCCTTAAAGTGGGCTCTACGCAGAGACCGGGCCTTAAGTTGGGGGGGGCTCCTACGCAGAGAACTTGGGCCTTAAAGTGGCTCCAGGCAGAGACCGGGCTTAAAGTGGTCTCCTACGCAGAGACGGCCTTAAGTGGCCCTACGCAAGACCGGGCTTTAAGTGGCTCCTACGCAGACGGGCATTAAGGGCTCCTACGCAGAACCGGGCTTAAAGTGGCTCCTACGCAGAGACCGGGCCTTAAAGCTCCTAGCAGAGACCGGGCTTAAAGTCCTAGCAGAGACCTACGCAGAGACCGGGCCTTAAAGTGGCTCCTACGAAGGACCGGGCCTTAAAGTGGCTCTTACGCAAAGACCGGGCCTTAAAGTGTTCCTACGCAGAGACTGGGCTAAAGTGGCTCCTACGCAAAGACCGGGCCTAAAGTGGCTCCTACGCAAAGACCGGCCTTAAAGTGGCTCCTACGCAAACCGGCCTTAAGTGGCTCCAGACGCAAAGACCGGCCTTAAGTGGCTCCTACGCAGAGACCGGTGCCTAAAAGTGGCTACTAATGCGCAGAGACCGGGCCTTAAAGTGGTCCAGAGACCGGGCCTTAAAGTGGCAGAGACCGGCCTTAAAGTGGCTCCTACGCAAAGACCTAGGCCTTAAATGCTCCCTACGGCAAGACGGCCTTAAAGTGGCTCCTACCAGAGACCCGGGCCTTAAAAGTGGCTCCTAACGCAGAGACGGCCTTAATAGTGGCTCCTACGCAGCCGGAGCCTTTAAAGTGGCTCCTACGGCATAGAACCGGGCCTTAAGTGGCTCCCTACGCGCAGAGACGGGCCTTAAAGTGGCTCCTCAACAAAGACCGGGGCCTTAAAGGGCTCCTACACAAAGACCGGGCCTTAAAGTGGCTCCTACACACTCCAAACTGTATCAAGAGTCTGACAGAACAACACAAGTTGTGAGGCCTCATTTATCACACTTTAAACACAAATCTAAAGCAAAAACATGGGGCAAAAATGTGACCGTTTAGGACCAGTTTCACCTGGTTTAGTCCAAGACTCGAGACTAAATCCCAAATCCTCTGTGAATGTGTTTGTGTCTAATGTGTCGGCCCATTTTTCACACTTAAACGGCCCAAACATGGGACATTTGGGCCGTTTTGACACAGAAAATGTCTTATTTCATTAGTTTCTTACGTTTGCGAGGAAACGACAGGAGACGTTTCAAACTGAGATCTTTGGTGTGAAACGTTCATAATCCAAAGACTGAAACAGTCGTGTTCCTGCAGTGAAATGGAGCAAAGGGTCCTGGGAAATTGCACCACGGTTTGTTTGGCTCATATTTCCACTCATTGTGATGTCGTGTTCTTGGGCCATGTTTGTACCTCTGCGTCTGGAGGAAGCTGAGCCTCTGGAGGAAGCGCCAACTTCACGATGTCGTACGGAAACTTGTCCTTTTCCTCCGAGACGTCGCGCTTCTGAGAACACACACACTTCAGAAAGGAGCAGACTTTAAAGTACACAGACAGTCTGAAGATCAAAGTACTGGGCGGAGCCTCCTGATTAGAGCCCGCCCTGTTTGTTACCATAACAGCTCTGTACTGTTAGCTGCTGCCGCTCCTCATCACTGATGAGTACCTGACTAGGGCTGCAACCATTACTCGAGTAAATTGAATAATGCGATTAGAAAAAAGCTTTGATTCTCATTTATTGCCTCGATGATTGGTTTAATTTACATTCACGAAGGCGCGACAGAGAGAGCGACACCAGTCAAAGAGCCGTGGATCCGCCCACCTCCGCGCCGCGCCTTCCACATGCCAGCGCGGACCCCTGCGCTCCCCACTCAACAACTGTGCTTCCCAGTCACAGTCGTACTTTAAAACAGCCAAAGCACATGGAAGCAGCACGAGGACCGCGCTATGTTAGAATAATGTGTTGTGAATCAGAAAGTGACAACATGCAGAGCTCCAGACCCCAGGACCACCGGTCCCACCCAACAAAGGTTTACAAATGTCTTATTCAGATTCAGAATTCAGATTCAGAAAGAGTTTATTGCCATTGTCAATGAACAAAATTCAAAAACGTAGGAACTTGTTTTTAAGTAATCATCATGAGTCCTTCATATATATTTCTTTATATCAAAGACTGAAGAGAATGTTGCTGTTTTGGGGACAAATTTATGTGAAATTAAGAATAAAATGTGTTATTTTAAGCAGAAATTCCATATTTTGTATTTATTTAATACTGCGAACTATAACGTTTATTTAAAAATGATTTAATATGCCTTTAAATGGTTTACTGAATGTAAAAAAAAATTAACCGATTACTCGATTAATCGAAGAATAGAACTGATAGATTACTCAATTACTAACATAATCGATAGCTGCAGCTCTATCCCTGGTGACCATCTGAATGACCCGGAGGCGGCGCCATGGCTTCAACACGCTCTAACAGGTCAAAGGTCAAAGGTGAAGTTACCTGAGAGCAGAGCTTGTCGAGGAAGCGAATGCCGAGGATCTGTCCTGACGACATCATGAGGTTCACGTCTTTTCTTCTTGACGCTGATTCGAGCCGTGTACATGTAGTTCAGAAACTCCTCGAAGATGTCCGAGCGGATGAAGTCGATCTCTATGACCGAGAGTTGTCCACCTGCGACCAGAGCGGCAGAGTGGTTAGCTTTAGCCTGCGACCAGAGCGCAAGAGTGGTTAGCTTTAGCCTGCGACCAGAGCGGCAGAGTGGTTAGCTTTAGCCTGCGACCAGAGCCAGAGTGGTTAGCTTTAAGCCTGCGACCAGACGGCAGAGTGGTTAGCTTTAGCCTGCGACCAGCGGCAGAGTGGGTAGCTTTAGCCTGCGACCAGAGCGGCAGAGTGGTTAGCTTTAGCCTGCGACCAGAGCGGCAGAGTGGTTTAGCTTTAGCCTGCGACCCGAGCGGCAGAGTGGTTAGCTTTAGCCTGCGACCAGAGCGGCAGAGTGGTTAGCTTTAGCCTGCGACCAGAGCGGCAGAGTGGTTAGCTTTAGCCTGCGACCAGAGCGGCAGAGTGGTTAGCTTTAGCCTGCGACCAGAGAGCCAGAGAGTGGTTAGCTTTAGCCTGCGACCAGAGCGGCAGAGTGGTTAGCTTTAGCCTGCGACAGAGCGGCAGAGTGGTTAGCTTTAGCCTGCGACCAGAGCGGCAGAGTGGTTAGCTTTAGCCTGCGAGGCAGAGCGGCAGAGTGGTTAGCTTTAGCCTGCGACAGAGCGGCAGAGTGGTTAGTAGCCGCGACCAGAGCGGCAGATAGCTTTATGCGACCGAGCGGCAGAGTAGGTTGCTTTAGCCTGCGACCAGAGCGGCAGGGGTTTCTTTAGCCTGCGACAGAGCGGCAGATAGCTTTATGCGACCGAGCGGCAGAGGGGTTAGCTTTAGACTGCGACCGAGCGGAGAGGGGTTAGCTTTAGCCTGCGACCAGAGCAGGCAGGGGTTAGCTTTAGCTTTAGCTGCGACCAGAGCGGCAGAGTGGTTAGCTTTAGCCTGCGACCAGAGAGCGGCAGAGGGTTAGCTTTAGCCTGCGACCAGAGCGGCAGAGTGGTTAGCTTTAGCCTGCGACCAGAGTGCAGAGGGGTTAGCTTTAGCCTGCGACCAGAGCGGCAGAGTGGTTAGCTTTAGCCTGCGACCAGAGCGGCAGAGTGGTTAGCTTTAGCCTGCGACAGAGCGGCAGAGTGGTTAGCTTTAGCCTGCGACCAGAGCGGAGGGTTTAGCTTTACCTGCGCAGTGGTTAGCTTTAGCCTGCGACCAGAGCGGCAGAGGGTTAGCTTTAGCCTGCGAGCGGCAGAGTGGTTAGCTTTAGCCTATTTAGGGTTAGCTTTAGCCTGCGACCAGAGCGCAGAGGGGTTAGCTTTAGCCTGCGACGTAGCGGCAGAGGGTTAGCTTAGCCTGCCCGACAGAGCGGCAAAGCTTTTAGCCTGCGACCAGAGCGGCAGAGGGGTTAGCTTTAGCTGCGATGCAGAGAGGTTAGCTTTTGCAGGGTTAGCTTAGCCTGCGACCAGAGCGGCAGAGGGTTAGCTTTAGCCTGCGACCAGAGCGGCAGAGGGGTTAGCTTTAGCCTGGCGACTAGAGCGGAGAGTGGTTAGCTTTAAGCCTGCGACCAAGCGGCAGCGGAAGTGGGTTAGCTTTAGCCTGCGACCAAGAGCGGCAGAGTGGTTAGCTTTAGCCTGCGACCAAGCAAGCGGCAGAGTGGTTAGCTTTAGCCTGCGACCGAGCGGCAGAGGGTTAGCTTTAGCTGCGACCAGAGCGGCAGAGTGGTTATGCTTTAGCCTGCGACCAGAGCGCAGAGTGGTTAGCTTTAGCGGACCAGAGATTAGCTTTAGCTGCGACCAGAGCGGCAAAGAGTGGTTAGCTTTAGCCTGCGACCAGAGCGCTAACATGCGGCAGAGCGCAATCGAGCTTTAGCTGCAGCTAGCTTTAGCCTGCGACCAGAGCCTGGTGCGACCAGAGACAGAGTGGTTAGCATGCGACCAGAGCGGCTGAATGACAGAGCGGCAGAGGGTTAGCTTTAGCCTGGCGGCGCCATGGCAGAGGGGTTCAACACAGAGTGGTTAGCTCTAACAGAGGGTTAGCTTTAGTGCGACCAGAGCCAAAGCGGTCAGAGTGGTTAGCTTTAGCCTGCGACCAGAGCGGCAGAGTGGTTAGTTACCTGCGACCAGAGAGCAGGGGTTAGCTTTAGCCTGCGACCAGAGCGGCAGGGGTCGAGGAAGCGAATGCAGACGGCGAGGCTTTATGCGACCAGAGCGGCTGTCCTGACGACATCATGAGGTTCACGTCTTTCTTCTTGACGCTGATTCGAGCAGAGTGGTTAGCTTTAGCCTGCGACCAGAGCGCAGAGGGGTACTTTAGCCTGCGACCAGAGCGGCAGAGGGGTAGCTTTTCAGAACCTCCTGCGACCAGAGCGCAAGTGGTTAGCTTTGCCTCAGAGCGAGCGGATGTTAGCTTTAGCCTGCGACCAGAGCGGCAGAGGGTTCTAGCTAGCCTGCGACCGAGCGGCGAGCTTTAGCCTGCGACAGAGTCAGAGGGGGTTAGCTTTAGCCTGCGACCAGAGCGGCAGAGTGGTTAGCTTTAGCCTGCGACCAGAGCGGCAGAGTGGTTAGCTTTAGCCTGCGACCAGAGCGGCAGAGTGGTTAGCTTTAGCCTGGCCGACCAGAGCGGCAGAGGTTACTTGTATAGACTGCGATGAGTTCTGACGCAGAGGGTAGCTTTAGACTTGCGACCCGAGCGCCAGTAGGGTTAGCTTTAGCCTGCGACCAGGGGTAGCAGCAGGGGTTAGCTTTAGCCTTCCGAACCAGACGGCAGAGTGGCTTAGCTTTAGTCCTTGCGAACCAGGCGGCAGAGGGTTAGCTTTAGCTGCGACCAAGAGCGCAGAGTGGTTAGCTTTAGCCTCGACCAGAGCGGCAGAGGCTGTTAGCTTTAGCCTGCGACCAAGAGCGGCGAGAGTAGTTAGCTTTAGCCTGCGACCAGAGCGGGCAGAGTGTTGCTTTAGCCGCGACCAGCAGCGCAGAGGGTTAAGCTTTAGCCTGCACCAGAGCGGCAGGGTTAGCTTTAGCCTGCGACCAGAGCGGCAGGGGTTAGCTTTAGCCTGCCGACCAGAGCGGCAGGATGCGTAGCTAGCCTCGCGACCAGATGGTTAGCTTTAGCTGCGACCAGAGCGCAGATAGCTTTAGCCTGCGACCAGAGCGGCCAGAGTGGTTAGGCGTTAGCCTGCGACCAGAGCGGCAGAGGGTAGCTTTTTAGCCTGCGACCAGAGCGCAGAGTGTGTTAGCTTTGCCGCGACCAGAGCGCAGAGGTTAAGCTTTAGCCTGCGACCAGAGCGCAGAGGGTTGCTTTAGCCTGCGACCAGAGCGGCAGAGGGTTACTTTAGCCTCGACCCAGAGCGCAGAGGGGTTAGCTTTAGCCTGCGACCAGTCGCGGCAGATGTTAGCTTTAGCCTGCGACCAGAGCGACCAGATGGGGTAGCTTTAGCCTGCACAAGAGCGGCAGATGGTTACCTTTAGCCTGCCACCAGACGGCAGAGTGTTAGCTTTAGCCTGCCGCACAGAGCCGGTGGCAGAGGGTTAGCTGTAGCCTGCGACCAGACGCAGATGTTGATCTTTAGCCTGCGACCAGAGCGCAGAGTGGTTTAGTTTAGCCTGCGACCAGCACGGCAGATGGTTAGCTTTACCTGCGACCAAGAGCGGCAGAGTGTTAGCTTTAGCCTGCGAACCAGAGCGGCAGATGGTTAGCTTGTACTGACCAGCAGGCGGCAGGGTTAGCTTTTAGCTGCGACCAGAGCGGCAGGACTGGGTTAGCTTTAGCCTGCGACCAGAGCGGCAGAGGGGTAGCTTTAGCCAAAAGCAGACGAGCGTCAGAGGGGTTAGCTTTAAGCGCGACCGACGGCAGGGTTTAGCTTTAGACTCGACCGGAGCGGCAGAGGGGTTACTTTTAGCCTGCGAACCAGAGCGGCAGAGGGGTTAGCTTTAGCCTGCGACCAGAGCGGCAGACGCAATGTTTAGCTTTAGCCTGCGACCAGAGCGGCAAGTGTAGCTTTAGCTGCGACCAGAGCGGCAGAGGGTTACTTTTAGCTGCGACCAGAGCGGCAGAGGGGTTAGCTTTAGCTGCGACCAGAGCGCCAGAGGGTTAGCTTTAGCCTGCGACCAGATCGGCAGGAGTGGTTTAGCTTTAGCCTGGACAAGAGCGGCGAGTGGTTAGCTTTAGCCTGCGACCAGAGTCGGCAGAGTGGGTTAGCTTTAGCGTGCGACCCAGAGGGTTAGCTTAGCTGCGACCAGAGCGGCAGAGTGGTTAGCTTAGCCTGCGACAGAGCGGCAGGGTTAGCTTTAGCCTGCGAACCAGGAGCGGCGAGGGGTTAGCTTAGCCTGCGACCAGAGCGGCAGGAGTGGTTAGCTAGCTTTAGCCTGCGACCAGAGTGGTTAGCTTTAGCCTGCAGGGTTAGCTTTAGCCTGCGACCAGAGCGGCAGCTTTACCTGCGACCCAGAGGGTAGCTTTAGCCTGCGACCAGAGCGCAGAGGTTAGCTTTACTCGACCAGTAGGCAGAAGGTTAGCTTTAGCCTGCCGACCTAGACCGGCAGTGGTTAGCAGTGGTTAGCACTCCCCTCAGGCAGGAGGCCACTCCCCTCAGGCAGGAGGCCACTCCCCTCAGGCAGGAGGGCTATGGTCCATCCGGACCAGAACCTCGCGCCACAAGCGACAAGTTTCTTTCCCTCTGCCGTTGGACTCATGAACACTTCTTAAACTCCTCCCACTTTGACTACAATTCAACCAATCACTCACTGGCACTTTCTCCACTCACATAACTGTTAAATTCTTGTATTCATAGTAAGTTTTTTGATACTCTCGTCATTTTAAACCTAGTGCAGGCCCTTTGGATTCATATGTTGTTTTTATTGTTGCTCAGTGTTTTATGTTGCACCTTTTTAACGCCGAGGTTAGAGCTCTGCCCTGAATAAATGTGAGAGTAAATGTAATGTCTGTGTGAACCTGCCTAAGGCACAAAGTCACTTGCGACCCCTTAATGGGAGCACGTGATAGAAAATGACTGATTTCATCATGTTAAAAAGGTGGTTTAGTCCAGACTCTACATGGTGGACTCGTTTGTACCTCGTGCTTCTTGAAGAGTTTCTTGAAGTAGTTGGAGCAGGCGGCGAGCACACAGCGGTGAGCTCTTTGAACTTCACGTCCTCCACAACCACAGCGATGTCGCAGTGTTCTCCCTCCAAGCGCTGCTCGTTCAGGAGCTTTAAAAACACGCTTTTGTGCTCCTCATCCACGTACTTTCACCGTCTCACACATCTGAGGAGACAGCACCAGAGACATGAACATCTCCAGGTTCAAATGGCCAAGTGCAAGAACAAACATCATGAGACCACCAGCACGGGCCAAAAGAAGAGGATTGACCCGAAAAAAGTCACAACTCTAAATGTTGAATTTTTAATCAAACCAAAGTTAAGAAGATTCCAGAGTGACACGGACCCTCCTGAATCCTCGACACATTTGTGTTTTCAATGTTACTTTTCTCTTTGGCTTTGAAACAGGACGTAAACAAAAACAAAGTCAAATCATACAAATAGTGAAAAGACATGTTTTATTACTCTTGTCCAAAGGGCACACACACGAACACAAAAACACATAAACTTATATTACTGGCTGAATATCAAGAGACCCCCAAAACTCACCCATAACAACATGAAACCTCTCTCTCATATAATATATAATATATATATATATATATATATATATATATATATATATATATATATACTATATATATATTATATATATATGATATAATATAACCATAATCACTAAACTCACTGACAACTGACAGCCTGCCACGTCAACGTCACAGCATCCCCAGTCTGATTGCCAGGAGAAAGACATCATTTTCAGCTTCATCTATTGCATTATTATAGATGTTAAAAAGGACAAAAACACGCAGTAGTTTTCATGTGTATTTTGACTCTGACTAATCCCAGATATCTGAGTACGGGATTAAGTCAGAGTACTTGACGCTCTGTGGACCTGCTGCTTCTGTAAATGTGTTCTACAAAGACCTTGACCTTTCAGGGAAAACAGTTACAAATACATTCCAGAAAGAAAACATTTGTGAGGTTCAGCGTGTTCAAAGGGTCTCGTGCACGCCCAACCGCGCGCGCTCTCACCTCCCGGTGGACACGCGCCTCTGCTGCGGCGTGCATGGCTTTCCAGAGTCTGGACAGAGACCAAAGACTGGACCAGACCTACAAACGCGGTCTGAAACGGGACAAGGACCAGATTCACAGGGGCCGGAGCCGAAACGCGGCAGCCGCCGAACGCGACAACGGAGCCGGGGCTGAGCTGCCTTGGACCGCGCGCGCCGAAGTGACCTCGGTCTGGGGACCAGGGCTTGGGGGGGGACCATGGCTTGGGGGGGGGACCAGGCGCTTGTGGAGGGGACCAGGCTTCAGTGGAAAAGCGGGACCGGTTTGATCGCTGTAACGCGGCACGACCTTTGCACCTTTAAGCGTCAACATTTATTCATTTCGATCACATTCAAATCCGGGTGAACCGAAACAGCTCCGAGACAAAAGTCTGCGGTGGGTTTTTAATCACTGGACATTTGGCGTTTGTGCGTCATCACGTTCTCCTCGTTTGCGGCAGGTTTGGGTCAAAGTGTAACTTGACATAAAAAACATTTGTTTACCACATTTAAATAATCCAAAACTGTACGTAAAAAGTGGAGCCACTGGAGCAGTTCGCTTGGCGCAGACGTCAGGGCTAACGTGGAACACAGAAATAAGAAACAATAATCAGCTTTGAGACCGTGTTCTGCCTGTGTCTATGAGTGTTCTACTTGTGTTCTGCATACTTTAGTTCTCCTCTGATGGAACATAACGCCGTGTTTTTAGCCTCCGGAGCTAAGGCTAATGCTAACACTATTTAGTCAACTAAACAATGATGTAACTTTAACTTTAGCATGGGGTCATTTTAACGCGTGTTAAACCTGTAAAAGAGAGTGAATATGTTTGAATGAGAGAGACAAATGTAAAAAGAATAGTTTGTTTTTGTAGAACTGAAGCTAAGAGCGTTTACGTGCTAATGCTAACACTGTTACTTCACCGTTTAATCAGGTCAATAACAATCAACATAACTTTACCCCGCGGAAATGGGACTTTATATTTACTCAACTAAAACGCGACATAAGAGTGTAAATACTCTGGGTTGAGTCCCGCACGGTTCTGAGTGTGTTCCATTTGGGTTTCGGTGGATTTTTATAGAGAATGACGTGTTTTTGGGCCTCGCTGGTTCTGGGCTCGGGCTTCGGTCCGCTCAGATTTGAGCTCTGATTTGAAACAGTTTCAAGAATAAATCATTCAGATCATCATCAATCATGTGGTGAGACGTGGTTCTGTTTTGGACGGACAAGTCTCAAGAAAAGCGTCTGACGCCTTGTTTTTGAAGCTAACTGCGGCTAAAGATGGAGACAAAATGGCGTTAAAGCTCCGCGGAAGGAGAAGGAGCGTTGAATGGCGTTGAAGCGGCGTCTCTTCCGCGCAGTGCCGCGGACAGAGCGCGGAGGAGCCGTGACACAGCTGAGGGAGCGCGGAGGGAGCGCGGAGGAGCCGTGACACAGCGGAGGGAGCGTGCAGGAGACCGGGGGACGAGCCTCAGCCGCGGCCCGGAGCCTCGAGTGCGCGCAGACCGGGGCCGAGCACTGCAGCGGGGCCGAGGAGAGAGCGCGGGCCCGGGGGAGCGAGCACCGGGAGCACGGGGAGGAGCACCGGGGAGGAGCACCGCAGAGGACCGGGGGCTTACCGTGGCGCGGCTCGGTCCAGTCCCGGTCGGAGCAGCAGGATCAGGTTAACGAGGTTTAAAGTGGACGAGGACGAGCGGCGGCAGCGCGCGGGCAGCGGGCCAAACACGACAGTGCGCATGCGCCGCACAGGACTCCCAACTTACAAGAAACACTAAGAGCATAAGAGCAGTAGCCAAATATATAAGTACTGCAGTAGTACTCCCCCAAATCATACTGCAGTCACCGAGTACAAGTACTCCCCCAAATCATACTGCAGTCACCGAGTACAAGTACTCCCCCAAATCATACTGCAGTCACCGAGTACAAGTACTCCCCCAAAATACTGCAGTTACGTGTAAAGTACTCCCCCAAATCCTACTGCCACTAGCAGTCTATCAGTAGGTACACCAGCCTACTAACTCCCCGAAAATCTCAACCCTCAGTCACTCCGCAGTTCGACATCTGCCACACTTCAATAATCCTAACGTCATTAACCCTGCCACAGTGTACAAGTACTCGCCCCAACTCAGAGTATCTTAGAGCACATTACATCCGTGCCTACAAGTAGCTCCCCCTAAATCATACGGCAAGTCACGTAGATCACAATCCGTAGATCATACTCTCGCCAAAGCATACTATTCAGCGTCAGCCGAGTACAAGTTACTCCCCCAAAATCATTACTCAGTCAGTACGCTGAGTTACAAAGTACTCGCCAAGAAGTCTCCATTGACCCGCAAGGTCACCTGAGTACCATAGTACTCACCCAAGATCATTGGACTGCGGATGCACATAAGACTCTAGATACGTTACTAACCTGCCACCAGATATGATTAACTATGGAGGGCGTAGGTACACTTTTAACTTATCCCGCTGTTAACAAGTCACTCTCCCAAACCAATCAAACTAGCATGTTGCTTGGAGGTGCACCGAGTATAGTAACTCATATGACCTTCCCCCGATATGAATCATGCCCAAGAACTGGAACAGTTTTGACCGAATGTAACACTAGTACTCCTTACCAACATAAATCATTACCCTGGACATGACCGTTGCCAGACTCGATTGTATTTCAGAGGTAGCTATGCCTACTCTTGCTCAAATCATACTGCACCCGTGTCAGGTGCCGAGTACAACGTGTACTCCCGCCCAAGTATATATCCACTGCTAGTGTTACCGCGTTAGCAATAACTCCCCAAATCATACTGCAGTAACACCGAGTAAGCATAACCTTTATCTTCCTTGACGCTCAAAATCAATACTGGCTCTATTTGACCGTAAAGTACAAGTACTCACCCCTATACATCAATACTACTGTCACCTGTACATTAGCTACTCCCTCAATATCCATACTGGCAGTGCACCATTAGTACAGCAGGGTACTCCCAAATCATACTGCAGGTGTAGCCCTGTGACAAAGTATCGCCCCCATAATAGCTCACTATACCTGCGAGTGCACTGCTCAAGTCCATGACTTACGAGTTACATGATACTCCCCCAAATCAGTACTGGACAAGTCTATCCGTGTACGTACATAGACGCTAAGCCTACCTGCCGAAATCGAGATGTTCGGGCGATGCACGTCACCGATACAAAGTACTCCCCCAAATCAATTAACTTCCTTGCTTACAGTTACCGTAGTACACTTCACATCCCCCAAATCAATAGTGACACTTCCAAGTCATAGATAAATCCTCATCCCGGTACAAGTACTCCCAGGCCAAATCAGAGTACTTGCAGTCGATCTAAAGACTGACGCCCAAATCACCATCAAGGACCTGCAGTACAAGTATCCCCCAAATCGTTTACCTGCAGTCCCAAGAGTACATAATAGCTAGAATTACATAGCGTGCCCAAGATCATACTCTAGTTCCAATTACTAGTCACGTCACACTGAGACGTAACAAATAAATCTCCAGCCCAAATTCAATTGACTAAGTAGTCAACGAGTACAAGTACTCCCCCAATCATACTGGGCGAAGTGAAAGTATATACCCAAATCATGACTGCGAGTCACCCGGAGTAACAAAGTACGTCCCCCAGATCATACTGCGGCAGGTCATCGAATATTAGTTACTTGCCTAAATCGATACTGCAAGTACAAATACTGGCCCCTCAAAGTCGGTTACTGCAGTCACCGGAGTACAAGTACTCGCCCCAAATGCGATACTTGCAGTCATCGAATATTAGTACCCAAATCATACGGACTGCAGTCACTGAGTACAAGTACTACCCAAATCATACTGTAGTCAACGAGTACAAGTACTCCCCCAATCATACTGCAAGATACAAGTATTCCCCCAAATCATACTGCAGTACGAGTGTAGGAGTATGCCGCCCAATATGCATACTGCAGTCACCGGATACATAGTAGCTGACGAGGTGCCCCGACAAAGTCATAGCTGCAGGCATGCAAGTAGCAACACGTCCACAAATATACTGCAGTCACAGAATAAAAGACGTACTCACCCAAAAATCATACTGAACAATGTGGTCATGTTTTAGTATGGCAGATAAAACCACAGCTCCACAGCCAATTCGGGGAAGCAGTTACAGGTCACATGACTAAAGTATTACTTTGTCCACAAAACTTTAGAATAAGGTTTGAAAATCAATGCTGTAAAATGAGATTAATATATAATATATAATTTTATTTAGATGAATACATAAATAACAAAGTCCTATGTTTTTATTAACATTACATGTTTCAGACGTTAGAGTAGGAAATGAGAGTAACAGACGTTTATTCACCTCATTATATTCAAATCATCGCATTCATATTCAATGCAAGTGAATTTCAACTCCTCAAATTCAACCGGGTCCTGGTCGGTCTGTTCCTGGTCTGGCCCCGCCCCGCCCCCAGTCTGGTCCCGGTCCTGGTCCGGTCCCGGTCCTGATCCTGCTTCTGTTCCTGTCCTGGTCCTGGTCCTGTCCTGGTCCTGTTCCTGTTCCTGTTCCTGGTCCTGGTCCTGGTCCTGTTCCTGGTCCTGGTCCTGGTCCTGGTCCTGACCCTGGTCTGGTCCTGGTCTGGCCCCGACCCCGGTCTGGTCCTGGTCCCAGTCCTGTTCCTGGTCCTGTTCCTGGTCTGGCCCCGACCCCGGTCTGGACCTTGTCCTAGTCCTGGTCCCGGCCCCGACCCTGGTCCCGGTCCTGGTCCCTGTCCTGGTCCCTGTCCTGGTCCCTGTCCTGGTCTGGCCCCAGGCCCCAGGCCCCAGGCCCCGGCCCTACAGCAGCTCGTACTGCCTCAGGTGCATCCTCTGGATGATGTCTCGACAGTCGTTGAAGACTCGTCTGATGTTCTCGGTGTCGATGGCGCAGGTGAAGTGAGGATAACAGTAATGCTTCCCCTCGCCACTGGCAGTGCTGATGCGCTGAGGGTCAGAGGTAAGAGGTCACACTCAGAGACTGGGACTGAACCAGGACTAAACAAAGACTAAAGCAGGTCTAAACCAGGTCGAAACCAGGACTAAACCAGGACTAAACCAGGACTACACCATGTCTAAACCAGTATTAAACCAGTTCTAAACCAGGTCTAAACCAGGTCCAAACCAGGACTAAACCAGGACTAAACCATGCCTAAACGAGGACTAAACAAGGACTACACCATGTCTAAACCAGTATTAAACCAGTTCTAAACCAGGTCTAAACCAGGTCCAAACCAGGACTAAACCAGGACTAAACCATGCCTAAACCAGGACTAAACAAGGACTAAACAAGGTCTAAACCAGGTCCAAACCAGGACTAAACCAGGACTAAACCAGGACTAAACCAGGTCTAAACCAAGTCTAAACCAGGACTAAACCAGGACTAAACCAGTTCTAAACCAGGTCTAAACCAGGACTAAAGCAGGTCTAAACCAGGTCTAAACCAGAACTAAAGCAGGTTCAAACCAGGTCTAAACCAGGTCTAAACCAGGACTAAAGCAGGTCTAAACCAGGTCTAAACCAGGACTAAACCAGGACTAAACAAGGACTACACCATGTCTAAACCAGTATTAAACCAGGACTAAACAAGGTCCAAACCAGGTCTAAACCAGGTCCAAACCAGGACTAAACCAGGACTAAACCATGCCTAAACCATGTCTAAACCATATCTAAACGAGGACTAAACAAGGACTAAACCAGGTCTAAACCAGTACTAAACCAGGACTAAACAAGGACTACACCATGCCTAAACCAGGACTAAACAAGGACTAAACAAGGTCTAAACCAGGTCCAAACCAGGACTAAACCAGGACTAAACCAGGACTAAACCAGGACTAAACAAGGACTACACCATGTCTAAACCAGTATTAAACCAGGACTAAACCAGTTCTAAACCAGGTCTAAACCAGGACTAAAGCAGGTCT
>BJKM01001656.1:0-21068 GCA_015082035.1 Chaenogobius annularis | reverse complement strand
AACCTCCTCATCCTCACGAGGACCTCTCGAAACTCCCCTCTCAGCCAACTGTTTTATCACGCTCTACTCCAATCCCAAAACGAGTCCGATTTTCCAGCTTTTATAATTGGATTCTTCCCTTTCCCTCAAGGAAAAAGACCCATCCTTCTCGCTTCCAACCCCCCGGCTCTGGGCGCTTTTGAACCCAGCTCTGGCTCACTCTCTCCTGGCATCGCTTGAGAGTTCTTCCCCCTTAGCACAATAGCAAAGAAAAAAGTTGGGATTTCAGCTGACAGAGCAAGAAGTGGTTCCAATAGAGAAGACAGATTTTTGACAAACCTACAGTTTCTAAGATTGAGAAATAAATCTACTATCAGGAGTACAGAAAGTTGTCAAAAATTGCTCTGGGTGTAAAAGATGTGTATAGGCAGAAAATAATGCAAGATAGCATTTAGATGTTTCAACGATAACTTAAGTCAAATATTGAAAATGTCCCCAAGCTAAATGTATGTTGTTTGTAAAAGATAAACTTTGTGATGCAAAACGTTATGTACATAAAACAAGATGAAACAAAAAACATGTATTTGTCTCTATTATTTCAGAAGTCTTGGGTATAGATTCTTGTTTGGCCTCATACACATGTTTGTAGAGTAATTCTTTTCTTTTTAAATGGTCAATAAAAACACCTTGCTGAACTGTGTACGAAGAATGGCATAGTGAATATTTGTTAAAAGGAGTATCTATTTGATTGCATTTTGTGCTGAAAAGACTGTCTGCAGTATCTTAAAACATGTTTTCTTCCATTCATGAGTAAACTACAGGAGACATCTCATCTTAATATATTTTAATTTAAGATTTTTTCCAATTAACTGTGGAGTTTCACCTCAATAAAAGATCATTTAATCATAAAGCTGGCTCTTCGCACGCTATTACGTATTCGTTTTGGCTCATCGAGGAAAACAAGGGCCCCCTAATCTAAGGTAACCCCTAAGATTTATTTGAAAATATCTTGTCATGGCACCACTTGTTTTGATCTTGTTTGGTCTTGTTCACTTGGTAGTAAATCTAAAAAAAAAAAAAAAAAAAAGAAGTCCATGGACAAAAAAATGCATATTAAGAAGTCATTTTTTGCCCTAAGCCCATGCAGTTTTGAACCTACTGGCATTTAACACCATGATGCCATTCTCCTAACCTGGCTCATTCTCTAGAGTTTGTGAACTTATCTTGCTGGCAAGGTTAGTATTCTCCCTCATTTTTCTCCTCTCTTCCTCACCATGATGTCACCGCTCAACAAGGCTCTGTCCATCCACACAATAGCCTTATAGGGACACCTAGTGGTTACAAAGCGATACTAGCACCCTGCACAGTTTGGACATAAATATTCCTTTCCTTTGTGAGTTGTGCCAAACCCTTACAAAGTCTGTCTTCAACGAGACAGATTTACAACAGCACTGTAAACCAAAAAGCAAAGAAAACATCAATAAAAACGTCAAAACAAGTCAGAAGAATGCTTGTGAATTACGGAAATCACCACCTCTTTTTTTTTTTACTGCGACTCGAACTCAACCCATAAACAGGCATTTTTTCACTGGGTTGCTACTTGGCTGGAATTTGGACACAAAAGCAGCTTGTAACTAGAATATTAAACCAAGTTACCATTAAAATCTATTCGGGTCGTGGCTAAAGTCGTAATTTTTTCCCAGTTTTTATGGCCACCGTAAATCTGCTCCAAACAGGAACATTAAGTAGCATGTCGTCTCTGCCAAGAACCTATATATTGTGGATTTTTCTGGCTTTGAAAGGGAAAATGGGTCATAGGAATGGAAAAACAGCCTAGTCGGCATTTGGAAGTTGAAGGATGCATGCTTATTAACATTATTTACTTTTATAAGGATTACGGTAATCATAGTCAGGGGCACTAAGGGCACTAATTGTGTTAGTTGGAGGCAGCCTATGAGCACAAAGGGCTTTTCTTGCAGCTGGATAAATAAATATTGTTGAGAAACTTGGATTTGCCTCAAAAGAACAGCAGTAAGGCCCGATTCATGGGTTAGTTAAATGCCTGAGCAAATGGAAATGGGAATGGATCAATGGAAATGCAATACACTAAACAAGAGTACAAGTATACTGTATATTGCATGAACCAGCAACATGTCTGTGTTAGTACAGTATATATATCATTCATATAAATGTTTCTCACACTTTTTCTTTTCCTAGTCTACACTATTAAACCGATATTATTCTTTTTCACTATACATTAAAAATTCAAGCTTTAAATAATATTTCAAAAGTGTTCTAAATGTTTAATAATCAGGAACATTGTAAACATTAGCCATTGTTTTGAAACTTACGTCATGAGAGTTATTAACAGTGTGTAACATTTCAGCCAAGACAAGAACAAGAACTGTTTTAATATTGTAAACAACTTTTTGATTTTTTTTCATATTTTTTTATGCATTGTTTAAAAATATTGCGAATGATTTTGTTTTCAGCAACACACTGAACTGATAATTGGCTGCTTTGAAGATTTGTATACGTCGTCGTGATGACTTTACAGTGAGCATCTATAGAATATATTTGCCATATACACATCGTAAACGCCTTTATTTGCTTTTGCTTCATATAACATTTCATTCTCTTTACTCCTCTCTAAGCCATTAAATCAACATCTTTGTGTGACCTGAATCCATTGTACGAGCCATTCTCCGGCTGTGGTATGCTAATTGAAAGCATTCTCAATAATAAGCCTTTAGCAATGGCCTGGGAAGAGTCCTCTAAGTCAGGGCTGGCATGTGATGAAATCATACTTGGCAACTTTTGTGTGAGAACATTTACTTTGGTTAATCTAGTGACTCAAAGCGTAATTCTGTCTGTCACTGACATGCGTTCAATAACATACTTTCTCCACTAGAGGGCAGCTTTCTCCTGGAGTATGAGCACTGACAATACCAGGCATTATGGCGGAAGATCAAATGGGACAGGACATGTAATCTATATTCCATATATCCGAGGATTAGATGTGACCTCTGGCTGCCTTGTATTTCCTGCAATAAACATATTTCCATTGAGATATGACTGGATTTGCTGCGTGTACAGTTTACACAGTTTTGAGATTGGATGTATTGATTTCAATAAAGGAAATGTATATATGATAGTAACAAAGAAACATGTCATTTGTTTGCTTTTACAAGCTGAAGGACGGGTTTTTTTGTAAACTGTACATAGAGGCAATGACAACTGACCTTGGAGAAAATTATTATAAATTTGGTTATATTTGACTATAATCTCATTTATGACTTCTGCAGCATACACAACATAACTACAATGTTTATTTCATTTGTATGTTTGATCAGCTCCCTCCACCTTGCAAGAACAGACTTCACTCAGGGATTCTCCACAGGAACTCCCGGCACAACATCAATCTCAATATTTTTCCATTGAGCCTCATATTTTGGGCAGAAGACCTCATCAATCTAAAATAAGAACTCCAGAACTAAATGTTGTAATTAATACAATCAACACACATTAATATATAACACAATATGCATTTGAAATATATGAGACAGATATGAGACTTTGAGTTCATTATAGATTGTACGTAGTACAATTCAGTGTGGAAGTTCTCTATTATTGACGTCTACAAAAGGAAAGAAGCTATTTAAATATTTTATTGAACATAGACTTTCGAGACTCGTCATTTATCCAGGCTTTGCACCGATTAAAATATTTGTGATTCACAGTGGCATGTTGAATTTTAATTTCCTTATGTGTTATGTGTATTGAATATTTGATTTTTAGGTGCACATCTGAACACATTATGGTTTATGTAATGGTAACGCTCAGATACAAAACAATTAATTTAAATGCAACCCTACAGCATGTAATCATTATAATATATTCTATTTGAAAGCACCCAGAGCAATGGAGTGAGAATGAAGTTGATTTGACCTACCACGAAGCTTTGACTTTGGTCCCGGTCCAAAATTATCCACGAGGTCAGATTCGCTTGACCCTCACACCTCTTCAATTTTAACACATCTATCTGTCCTCCCCCAGAAAGTGATTACCTGCTCTCTCCAAATCTGCTGAGAAATGGAGGGACTTCTAAGAGCTCGATTATACCAGTGAAAAACGAAACTGTTATCTCATAGTTTCACTTAAGCACAAGAATATACACTGTATTTTGTAACAAATGGGGCTTATTAAATGCTATCTTATTACTGTAGTGAGCCTGTCTCTTGGATATTGATCCTTACCAGTCTCCAATAACCTGCCCCTGAGTGATGGGACATCCCTGTGCCACTCACCGTGTAGACCATTGTATATGTGGCCACAAAGCAACAATAAATCAGCATTGATTTTCTTACCCTCTTGATTTTGAAGGACAAAAGAGCAGCAGTCTATTACGATATAGGTTGAGGAGACAGCCTGGTCTGCTACATCTGCTGAAATGGAAAAAGAGGGAGGCTTTTGTGTCAGGGCAGGTGTCACTCACATTAGACAGTATCTTTGTAGTACTTGAAAAGAACAATTACAACAAACAAGTAAAAGTAGTTTGTGTCAGAAGAATAGGCTAACAAAAACTGTTTATAAATACATTTGAGCTGTAGTTTCCTCTCTGGAAACTAACTGCACGTAATAACACTCACACATCAATGGGACAATAATAGAAGCAGTCACGTACACTGAGGAAGATGTTGCAAAGTGGGCTAGTTTTCTTTCTTCATAGTACTAACAAGGTAGGGATATATGTAAGGTTAACTGATCAATCAACCTATAGTGAATGAATGGGAAGAGTGAAAGGTCTATCTGTCTGAAATGGTCAATTAATTAAATAATTGATAGTTATACTTATCATTGAGGTAATTACTGCTTTATAATGATATGTTATTAAATGAACAAACCTAATCTACTACAATAATAGGACAAGGAATCACAACAAGCTCTTTTTCCTGCTGTGCTAGAGCCAAAATGGACCCCACAGGCGTAGTTACAGTAATACGACTTCTCACTGAAGCTGCGGGGAAGAGGCACTCGCCTCATGTGGACAGTACATGAGTGTGTGAAAAAGGCTGAGGCTTAGACAAAGAAAAATGCCTCCATTTATGGAAGTCTCCCTTCAACAACAACCCAAGGACAGCGCTGTCAGTGAGTCTGACCCAGAGGTGCCATGGTTCATTGACTATATTCTCATTCCTCTGTCAGAGTAGTACTAGTATCACCTGAAAGATGACTCCTGCAGCTGCACTGGAGGAGGCCGGGATGCAGTTCAGATATGGGCTTTGGAAAATGGGATATGGCTGCATCAAAACAGCCCACCAAGCACATTATGGTCAGTGTTAGCTTGAATACACAATGGCTCCTATGTCCATCTATATAAATCATGCTCTCCAGTTCTGGACAAGAACATGTGTATTGTTTCTTTGAAACATAAAATTGCATAACAATAATTTGTATGCATGCTAAAATACTTCATATGCAAAAATAGATAAGTGCCATTTGAAAAAAAAACATGTTGATTTACTCCTTATTGAGCGTCTTCAAAAGACAATAAAAATACGATTCCATTCCTTCGAGAGCAATTCACCTCAACTGTAACAAAAAAAGACCATACAGAAAAACATTACAAGTGACAATTTTACAAAATGGAAAACTCTTTGTTCATTGATGGAATTTCAGAAAATACTCTTAATCGTAGCTAAAGTTATAACTGTGTAAGATAAAAGAATCTTTTACCCCTGTCCATCATATGGATGATCATTGTTATCACATAAACGTAACTATGTTTTATGATATAATCGTATATGTTTGTACTGCATGCTACAGTAACTGTTATTGCAATCCTATACAGTAGCGTCATGAAATTTACAGTCTATTGATAGCTGTCAAAAAAGACAAATGGATTGGAAAATAAATAAATACTGATAAAACGTTAACTCGGTCCTATCGAAACCTATAGAATAGTATGTGGCTTGTCGCAGTATGGTAAATCATTTACCTGTGCTGAGAAATGCCACTAAGATACCATCATTACAACTGCAAGTAAAAAAAAGTTTTGATATAGACAGTGAATATGAATAAATCTTGCTTTTGTACGCCAACACAATTACCCTCTGTGATGAACACAGATGCCAATTCAGCGACACATATGGTTTTCAGAGCTCCTGCACATGCCAGCGGAGCCTCCCCTAACATAAGGCAGAAAAAAATTAAATCCTTCAATGTCCTGCTCTCTGAGGCCCTCTCTTTCACCATTTCTGCTCACTTGCACCTAAAAATATCTGACATTTGCGAGTGAGTAGCACAAACTGCTGTAGAAAAAAACCAGCCTGGCGTTGGACCTCGGGGACGAGGTGTTCCCTGGACATCTGTTAGTGGGGCCTCCTCCGAGAAGGGCCTGTGGAGATCAAAGTCTGCCTCATTTATTTTGGTCAGAGATTTGCTTAGAGAACAACAATGCTCTGCAGAAAACAGAGGGAGATGGTGGGGATAGGGCTATTTTAGGCAAATATAAAGAGTGAGAACCTCAAGGCTATTCATGTGGGACCGATAAAAGCATGTTTATGCTGTAAGGGACAATGTAAATGTCCAAGTGGATAAAAGACAGGACAAAAAGGCAATGACAACCAAATACATGTTGGTCAGCCCTGGGTTATGTACTGTGTATATACTGCTTTATACATACAATGACACAGACAGGAAAGCAGGAACTCTTCAGTTTACATGAAATCACACTGCAGTCACTGCAGTCACTCTCAGAAACACACGCTAACATCTTGGCAGTTTTGGATGTTATTTTTCCATATTGCTAAAGCATATTTGAATCAAAGTCTATGTCTAGTCCATTTTCTACACACAGGACAAATATTATGCATTATTCAAAGTTTTAAAACGACATTGGACAACTACTCTTTTCTGTATATACTTGTACATGTGTCTGGAATATGTCTGTCCATGCATAATATATCTACAGGGTATGTCTATTCCAGTAAAACTCACTAGGACTGCATCTGCGGATGCATTAAAAATGTAGTGTGTATGAAGTTAAAAAAGGTAGCTATTTATCATCAACTATTTTTGTGAAGCTGTATGAAAACAACACAAAGGAGCTGCATGAATTAGAGTCTGTTTGTGCATACAGGGGCCAAGCATTTTTAGGTCGGGAGATGGAGAAGAACTAAATGTGTGGGAAAACAGGCACAAATGAAGACGTAGCAAAACATCTTGATCGTAGGCTAATAAACAGATGAATTGGTGTGAGGATACGCCAAGAATAAAACATTTCAAAACAGGTCAAAATGATTTGGTTTGCAAACTCTCACTTTTCTCACATAGTTTGATGGAAACATTGATTAATGTACACACAGAGCCGTAGTCAAACACGCGAAATGCCCTTGTAGTCTAGAGGTCGAAGTGAGTCACTTAGTGCCAAACAGGGGAGGATACAGGCAGTGCAGTAAACCTAAGTGAACAGTGTAATTGAAGCAGACACACGTTGGAATGGTAGGCACACAGATCACGCTCTGTTACGCTACATGCCTGCTTTGAAAGGATTGCTGCCTTTTTACATTAGGACAGAGGCATCAGCGCAGATAAGTGAAGATCAGTGACTTCCCTCTTCACATCACCTTTGTTTAACTCAAGTCACTCACGGCAGAGCTATATTTTCTTATGTAGATATTTTCTGACTAGCAGATGCAGGGGGAGTCCAAACTTTTTTCACGAAACGGAGGGCCTAGACAGGTGGTCATAGCAACTTATCATGAAGGTAGATGGAGTACCACATATAAATTCAAGCTGGGAACCATAATAATTTCAAAGTTGAGGTGGATAGCAACTAGGAATGTGACCGTAAACTATTCTATTGCAAATGTTTGTAATGTTTCATAAAACCAGTTTTATGGTTAATAATTTTGAAATTACTGAGTCTATCATGAAACAAAAACTCAAGTCTTAACTTGACTAAAGATAAATTATTTTCACAATAGCATGAAAAAGTAGTAATATATTTCCATGATTATTGTCAGTTTAAAAGATTTGGAAAGAAGTCTCAGGGCTATAGATGGTTTGTAAGTTGGTTTGTAAGATAGCAAATTTGCAATTAATGTCACTTAGATTGTTTTCTATTTTACCCTTTAAGAGTCATCACTAGTCAGTTCAAATATGGGATTTAGACTTAGCCACTGAACAATGCTAAACCCTATATTGTCAACAGGAGTGGCAGCCATCACCAGCAGGAAATCAATGTAATATAATATAACAGGAGCCTGGTCTGACTCTGTACTGGTCACTATTCCCACACTGACAACTGTTTGTGTCCAGACACTAATCACGCTGTCTGGCACCCACTCGCCCCGAGGAAACTGCAGAATTATGTACGATCAGGTGAATGAACAAGAAGCAGTGGGGGCGATGTGAAAAGAGAAGCGAGGTGCAAAGATGGCCTCGCCTGCAGCCACGACTATCCTTTATTTTCACACTGCCCAGAGAAAATCTGCTAACTGACAACCTGTCTCCTTACCATCGTGCTAAAATGAATTATTAATAGGTACAGTACATCCCTTGAGCTATGGGTATACTCAGCTATTTTAAAGGCCCTTAAGTGTATAATTTCAAACTGTTTTTTTTATGATGAGTGTCAGTTTGAACTATGTGAGATTTGACTGGATTTAAATCAATGAATTTAACAGAAATAATAAATAGTAATAAAATTTAACCATTTGATAAAGCTGTTGGCACTCTTCACGTCACTTACCGAGACTGGCTGTTCAATCACAGTTGCCGTAGCTAATCTCAAGATTGAAAGAAGTTAATGTGCTTTCATATTTGCACAAAAATATGTCAAGACAGGACCACAACACCCTTAGTCTCTCATTATGTATTTATTTATTTATACATTGATATAGAAACAGACTGAAAATGTGCACAATTTTTGCAACTTTTGAATTTGTGCAACTTGGTATCCAGCAATTGTCCCTTATTACGACCCTAGAGTTTGACTGGTTGACTGTAGAACGAAAATTGGCGCGTCACTTTTCAGGATCATGTGGGAAGTAGAAAAACAAAATGTCAAAGTGGCTGTGGGATGAACAACGGCGCGCAAATGGAGATGAGGTCGGATCCGCACAAACATAAAGTGACGACTAATATTCAGGACAAAACTGCAAAGAGAGAAAGTGAGCCGAGGCACTGGATTAAATTGTAATGTTGAGTCAATGTGACAGATATATCATGAGACAGAAAGAACAGTGGAGCGTCAGGCCTTCGTCTGATTTGATTTGAAGTGATATGGAAGTAATCCCTATGTTAGATTTGAGAAACTGAACCGCACATGGCTCAAGAACGTCAGAAATAAGTCATCAGCCGTGGTCATCCCCTTCACATGCCGCCCCAAAGAGCCGACTCGGGCCCAAAACAACCTACAACAATCTGACCAACCCTTCTGACTCAACCCTTCTGACTGCAAAGGTCAAATGCCATGTTTTAACAGATAATAACTCAGTGCAGCGGGCTATAAAATTAATGATGTTAGTGGGAGAGCATAGGGGCATCTTAAAAGTGGATTATTTCTTATTAGTGCTCCCACAGGCAAGATAACATGTTGTAATGAACTAAAATGGCTCAGATTTCATTTTCCGCTCAAAGAAAGATGTTATAGTGCCACTTAATATTACTGTAAGAATGAAGCACTTCCAGCTACATTTACGTTCTGTGTTGTGGTGGGTAGACCATGTTCAAATGGGTAGAGTGGTCGTCTGCTCCATACTGCCGCTGTGTCATGGGCTGGGAACAGTGGATGTGGCGTTTGAGTGGGTGTTTAGGGGTTGGAAATGCTGTTGGTGCTAAATAGGTGTGTCCCCGTCTGTAAATTATAAAAATCTGTAGCTACAACAACTTTCATCTTTACACTTCAATTATCTATAAACCTCAACTAGCAAAACAGGCCAAACCCTTCAGGGACCCCTGACACAAGATCTAACCCAGAATCTGGAGAAGGGACTCAAGTCTCAAGGGCCGAATGTGGACCACAAAGTATTTTGTGACCAAAGATAGAGGAAAGTCTATATACTTTCTTATTAAATGCACAATGGGTATTGTGGACCATTTTTTGTCATTAGTGTGTAGAGTATAATGCGACGCCATTACTCTCTGCAAATGATGCACTGTGGAGAGGCACCCTCTTTGCAAAATCACCATTTTCTCACTTGCATCAATCATGCTTATGTCTCATAATGCAATCAAAAACCTAATGACAAACACATAGCTGCACAATGCTGATGCTAGGCATTTTTCCTGCTTGCATAAGTGGACGCGTACATAAGTTAGTTAGGCTAATGGTGAATGTTGGTAGTTGTGGATTGGCGGTGAATGGACAGGAGCTTCCATCTGTCTATGTCAGCTCGCTCAGTATCGATCACATCACAGTTGTAAGACCTTGTTGGGAGAGTTTGACAGGTGCCCTTGTGTCTAATTCCTCTGGGCCACATCCCCCTTCTCCTCGGTGACTCAGGACTCCAGAGGACTGTCACGTGCCCTGTCTAAACTGAAAATGCAAACAACCAAGGTGACACTCAAAGACACTGCTGGGGCTTCTCTTAAGCACAAACTGTAAAAATATACAGTTTTACACTACACTGGAAAATATACTTTTCTGGGAACATTTTCAAATATGGTCAAATTGTCACATGGCCACCTGAAGTTTTGTGAATGGAAAACTGGACAAACTGATAATTACTTAAATAAGTCACAATGCTGAACAGATCGACCTTAAACATGCAAACATTCAACACGCATAGTCAGAGCTTTCCTTGTTTAGTCGACACATTGAGCCGCATATTTTTAAAAGGTCTAATTTCAACTTCAGATGACAGAAAGGGCATGTATTATTAGACTATAATTTGTTTCTCTTTCATAGCTAACAATGCATTTAGACAACAAATATGCAACCCACTACGTATTACTATTTATGGCATATCAATAATTGCTGAAATATAAAATGGCAAATAGGCTTTTTCACAACCTGGCTGTCAAACTATTATGTGCCCTGGTTTAACTTGATGGAGGTCAGATATGAAAAATCCCATAAGCAGCAGAATGAGCGTCATCCAGCGCTGAAGGAGAGGTAATCACTATTCACAACACAAAGACTCTATTATAGGGATACAGTGCTATGATGCGAGGCAGTGTGGCGTGAAATTGAAGAAGTGACCGATTTTGCTTTCGTCTGTTTTTTATTTTTCAGCTGTAAAGAGTTCAATAACAAGTCGACTTGAGTCCAGTGACACTGTGTTATTGTTTTCTACTACTCAATATCAGTTATTTATGGCTTTGAATTTGGAGCAGCTGCGGCTCAAGCCATGCATTTGGGTGACACCTGAAGACTAGTTGTTGTGTGTCTGATTCAACCTGCCTCACGACACAAAAGTCTGTCCAAGTGAAAAGATGAAAAGAGAGTTTTGGAGAGGGACTGTCAGTAAAAATCAAAATCAACAGTTTACGCTTCAGTGGTTAACAGTGGCACTGGCTGTTGGTCACAAAGTTTTCAAACACACTGACCTTATGAAGTTACTGCCTGGAAAAAAAAAGTAATGTAAAAAAATGACTGTGAAGAGAAAATGTTGAAATGTATTGTATCTTTTCAGGATCATATTGTTGTAGATGTATTTGTAATTTAAGCTTCATTCATTTTTACCTGAATTTCTTTTCTTTTTCTTGCCAGTTGTCATTGCGATTACTTTTGTGCTATTAAAGGCACGTGCAAACCTGGCAACGCTGGGGCAGACTAGTTGTTAGTTGTATGACGCTCAAACACCTTTCTGGCTTCTGAAAGTTGGAAAACGTGCTAATAAACTCGCTGTAGTGAAGAATTACGATGCTAGGAATACATTGGAAAGGTGAGGAATAAATTCAGACCATTCTTAACAGTTACAGTAGCAGCAACTAGCTCTGTTTTTTGACACTTTTAAGATTAAAATCAGGTATAGGCCTACAGCGCCTTTAATTAGTTGCATTACCTAACAATGGCTATTTCATTTTTCTTCTTCAACTTTTTTAGATGTTTTTCGCATCAGACTGAAAGCAATTTGTAGGTGCTAGGGTTGATGTATGTTATGGTTACCATGAATGTGCAGTTTTGTGAGTCTTGATGCCCATTGCTTGTCCAACATAAGGAAACAATAAAAACAATCTAATCTAACTAGTATAGACGTACATATTCTCAGTCATTCTGTATTGCGGTAAATGTTTTCAAACTGGTTGATGCATTTATGGGCAGTTATCTTCAGTCAGTCATCTCTAAATGCATCGTGATGAAAGATTTACTTCTAACATAACTTGCATGAGACTTCAGCGCACCATATCAGTTTCATTTGGGCTTTCCATTCCGCATGCAAGCTCTGCGGTCGACATGCTGTTTTGAATTTCAGGCCAAATTAAAACACTTACATTTGATTCTTTCGTCGATTCATTTAGTATTCTCCGTAATAAATTTTAAAACGCGGTTCTCAAATGAAAACAACTCGTACTGATCTAAATGAGAGTTTAATGCTTTGAGTTTTCAGATCCCACTGAGAAAACCATTCCAACTCAAATGTTTTGGCTCTTGATTTGCTGCTGAGTACAAATAGCATGCCAGTCGTGCACAAGGTGGAAATGTGGGGTTTGGAGTCAGGAAAAGCCCTAACACTGTTGTAGTTGGCTGTCTGTGTGTGAGATGTGATGTGACAGCTGAGCGAGCTGTGAGGGCAAAAGATGAATTCACAAATGCTCGCCCCGGGGAGCTGTGTGGGTTTGGGGAGAAAGAGGTGGAAAAGTGCTGAGGGCGGGGACAGTGTGGGTTTGGCATGGCAGCTTTCGTCAGCCGAAACTTTTTCTCTCCCACTCACATTTGGTATGTATTTTTTCCCACACAGATCTGACACTGATCTATGCATAAAGTGAACAGTGATGATTGTAACTGAATGCCCTAATACAGAAATCTCTGTTATTACATGAAACAATAAAAAATGCCAAAAGGTTCACTCTTCTTTGTCCGCAATAAACTAATGTGATATTATATTTCACAGAATAACATTAAAGATGGCACATTTGTGGAGCCAGTCTATAACTAATAATAATCTGGTTCAATGTGCGGATTTTTTGTCTGGTCATTTCTTACAAAAACTGCGACTCTCAAATTAAGGCTAAGGTACACTTTATTGTACAGGAAATGTGTTGTATCAGGGGGGTTTCAGGCATATTATTCCTTACAGATTTTGTGAGGACCTTTCCCCATAAGAAAATATATATTTTGATTTGAATTGTGCTATTGCTTTGACAACGGTCCTCCACTGCCATGCCAAATTCCTTCAAATCACGAAGGAATCCGTGTGCCTAAAACTCCACCTCAAATAATGGCAACAGCAATTTCTGCACAACCCTGAATCGATGCCTGGTAAAAGTTATGGTAGGGGTCTTGTCAATTCAAAAATAAGTATTCTGCCATTAAAAGTCTAATCATACATTTCAATGATTGATACAGTTGGAATATTGGTAAAGCATTGCGTACTTCAGAAATGCAAATACAGCCTCTTGAGTTGAAGTCTTTTGGAGGTAACTTTGTGACAAGCCAATGGCGCATAACTTTTCACTTAGCTGCAACTTTTGGAATTAGCATTCATGTTTTTATTCATGCCTTGGTACTTTGCGGCACGATGGCTTACTGTGCAGGTTTGCTCTTGGCTATCAGAGTTACTCCAATTTCAGGTAGTAGCACACATTAGCTCAAAGGCGGCTCCATTGGGAGGTCCTGTTTGAACACAACTTCCCACTGTGTCTTAGTGAAGGTGATTTGGGCTACTCGCAATGGGGCTGCAGACTAAGTGGCGAAATGTGCAGAGAAAATATATCAAATATAATAGTGAGAAATTTGCCCATTTTTATCATCTTTAAATTAGTCATGTTGAAGCAAAAGTCTGTACACTATCATCCCAGTTTAAATATACTGTATCTCATGAAGTAAAAGACACTGTAGCTTGTTAATTCTTATCTGAAATGGGATAATAGAAGCAAAGGAGGAGTGGAGTCGGTCATAATTCTTCCCTGCATACAGTATTGGAAGCGGATGCATAGTTAATGAATTGGATGACACCAAAGACGAGCTGCGGATACAGTGGCAATTACCTAGTGCTGCCATTGCACCTCCTCAGTCTTAGTCACTCCTCATGGCCTTGAGCGCTTCAGAGCTCAGCCTGTCTCTCCTCTATTTCCCAGGATGTGCCTTTACTTTACTGTATCAATAACCCCCTTAAGCCGTAGCTGAAGAAACAGGGTTATACAAAATGACATGGTTTATTAGAAATCTGCAAAATTACTTTAGCCCTTCTCCACAACAAAATGCATATATTCAGTCACTTACTACCACTTGTTCCCGATAGGGGTCGCGGGTGACTGGAGCCTATACCAGTGACTTTGGGGCTTAGGCGGGGTACACCCTGGGCAGCTCGTCGCAGGGTTAACACAGATACAAAGCCAATACAGACAACCATTAAGTGTCACATTCAATCACTTGGGCCAGTTTACAGTTGCCAATTTACCTACCACATGCATGTGTTTGGACGGTTTTAATATTTAATTAAAAATAAATGACATGGCAAAATATAAAAATAAAATACACTTAATAAATAAACAAAAATCATGATTTTCCTAGAGCCAGATCACATTTGCTTTTATCACATTTCATACACTTGTATTTGTTGCTTTTAATTTATCCCGAGTTGACATTTTGTTCCTCTGTGACCTGACTGTGACCCAACTCATTAACAACAATCATTAATCATGAAGTGATGCTGGCTGTAAATAAAGATTGCTAATGCTAATGTTTGCTAAGGTGTCGATGGTAATTTCTTTTGGCTAATTGATTGCCACCCCGGAGCAAGATTTCTCATTACAATCGAACAAGTAGGACATTTCTGGATCCCACTGACATGAAACAGTCAGCTTAACAGGTTAACCGCAGGCACAGGCACGATTCAGGACATGTACAATCACCCAATTTTTTGTAAACAAATTAAGTGTTTTGTATTGGGCTTGCATGGCACCCAAACCATTGCCAGCTACATTGTTCAAGGTTTATCTTTCAGCATATTTATTACAGTAACATTAAATCGCTCTTGGCGTCATGAACCAAGAAATAGACATTTTTATTTTGCATGTTTTCTATATACATTGACCTCCATTGTACATTTTTTTTTGTCATTGTTCGTATATATATGGTGTTTTTTTTAAAGTAATAGTTGTAGATTTAGTTGTAGCTGTTTATTGTGTAATAACTGTGCTGAGCTACAATGCACGAACCCCTGTCAACAATCGTTTTCCCAAAATGTCCTTTATCCCTCGCACAGCGGCAGCATCACTCTCACACTCTCCATTTGTGCTACATCGGGAATAGAGTATGCTAATAAGGCCGTAGGTGGAATACTTTGCAGTAATTAGGGCTTCACTTGGAGAGAAGATGCATGTGATTGATTGTCAAACAGTAGATATCTAATGGAGGAATAAGAATCTGGAATGTCCACTATGCAGCACAATGCAGCTATAAAAACACAGATGCCACAATGCTATGATTGTATTGTGTGGATATGATGATGGGATTGAACCACATAAAATACCATGATAGCCAGTCGGGCGGACCCCTGGTAGTGCTCCAATGCTTTCAAACGGCTTATTAAACAAAGAAACATGGCTGAACAACAAGCAATTATGCACACAACCTTGCAGCGTGCACCTGCAGAGGCCCTTAAAGCTAATTTAGGAAAAGATAAATAAATAAATATGAGAGAGACATTAACTCAGCACAAATGATATGAAAAACTCAATTAACATCTAACCAAGTGATGAAATACAACAATACAAACAGCAGCGCCTCTGGGTGAAGTGGAAAAACGCTCATTAGCCAGATGGAAATGATTATAAGAAGATAATAAGTGGTGCTTCCCCGCTGAGAGTCGGTGGAGGGTGGAAAAAGTTAATATGTTGCATTTATTTACCAAGGCTAGAAATTATATTCTTCATAGATAATAAGGGAGACAGTTTACCTCAATGCGGGGATGAAGGTAAAACGTTACTAGGAAAACATACTAAAGAAAAAAATATGTGGACATTTGGTTAACATTTAGGCTATGTTTGCATAGTTAATTCACCCTTATCTATTCCAATCCAGTCAAATTTATACAGCACATTTCACAAACAAAGCCGTTTCCAAAGTGCTGCACATAGTAAATATACAATAGGCATAAGGTGGTGGTGATTCAAAATTAGTTTTATGAGATACGAGGCATTCAACATTTTTTCTTACTTACATGCTCAACCTCTATTTATGTGTTTAGGCCTTGACCAAAACTAAATGGCTTTTCAAATTATGTTTAATGATAGTTTAAAACTGCTAATCTCACAGAGCAGTGTCACCAGTGGACTGTCCGTGTAGATAACACTATTGATTTCTTTGTGGGTGGTGTTTGATCTGTGCAGAAATCAGCGTGCTTATTGTGATGGGATCAAACCTGCGCGCTGTGTGGGGGGGGCGACGGAGAGGGAATCAAAATATTGTCTCTCTGCAATCTATTCATTACATCATCATTATGTTGACCCAAGTGATTTATGGTGTGACTGAGGGGTGAATGAATGAAGATACTTTTCAATTAGGACTTGCATAACCGTTGATAATTAACTTTCCTATAATTGCACTTATGACCTCACGTGTTGTATTTGCACGTTGGAACGAAAATGACAAACTTTGAACTTTTTTCTGGGGGACAGGGACGACTATATTCAAAAAGTCCTCCTTGGGAATGAATAAAAAATAATGCTGATTCAACTGAATTAAAAAGCTGTCAGTTTATTTCACTCTCTCATGCTTCAGACTGTACCTCATAATATGGCTGAAAAGTTCATGTTTAATTCACCAAACTGTTAAGCAACTTGGAGTGTTATGAAAAGCGAGAGCTGGTTATTTTATCAATATTCCTTTTCCCTTAAAAAAATAACAATAAAATAAGATTAGATAATAAAAAGTATGATTATATTTTAAAAGAAGTATACTACATATCATCATTGCCATATTTCCTTCCTTATGTTCTTTTGTTTGATGAATGTTTTCCTTCTACAATTTGACACTCTAATAATACGCATTATGGTTTCACAAAATCTACAAAGCACAAAAAAAAAAAAAAAACATAAATGTAGCATTATCATATTCCTCCGGCCTGTGATGTATTCAGGATCCCATCTGCATGTCATAAAGTGAAGCCATGTGTTACTATTAAAGCAGCATACAATGTACAGTTATGATTTATGGAAGATATCTATATCTGACGCATTAATTACCCCCGACAGCATTTTTCTTGTACTTAATGCATGGATTGATGTGCATAATTTATTTAGCCTTTGACAGATTTGAAATTGGAAGCATCACATGGCTGTAACCGTGGTGTATCATGTAAGTGCAGAAGCGTTGCTGTCACCTCAAGAGATTCACTGTATCTCATTTGAATACAGCTCTGTGATGTTAAGAGCTACACACATGGGAGAATACAACAACATATAGCAGTTCAGATTTTTTAAACCAGGGCTACGTTCATACTGCAGGTAAATTGCGATTTTTTTTGCCCATACGTGACGTGTATCTGATTTTTTTTATCAGGGCAGTGTGAAAAGCACACATCCAATTTTTTTCAAATCCGACCCAGGCCACTTTTGTATGTGAAAATAAGTCCGATATATATTCGCACTTTTAGAATGTGACTTCTATCTAACGTTCACATCCTCAGATCCAATCTGAACGTCATCAATAGGCAACATTTTCGGGATAAACGTCCCAATTCTGAATAAAAATGGTGTGAGAAATGGCAGACGAAAGAGCGGAAAACTGTCAGTGTGAACTAATCAATGCACGGGGGTGACAAATAAATTCAGGCAAAAAACAGAGGGTTCGTTCCGTAATCAGGCGGTATTTGAGGAGATTGTCACTTTTCGGCTGCAAACCGCCATTAAAAGTAACACAACAACAACAACAAACAGCAGTCACATTTTTTTTGTAACGTGAACTACCACGTAAAAAAAAGCCGATTTAAACAAAAGATCTGAATTGGACCTCTGCAGTGTGAACGTTGCCTAAATGTTTAAAGTTATGATATCGTAACTGAAAAAATATTTTTGATCAAGCCAATGGGTAAATACAAATACAATTCAATCGATATTGAATCATAAACACTTCCAAATATGATTTTACACAAATGCCAACAAGAGCTGTCTTTTCTGAATATTTTTTTCTCTCATCTGTTTTATTTTTTATACATTTAGTCTCTAAGTGAAAAAGGGACCTTTGTGTTAAACACTCTTTCTTCTGTGGTCTTTCAGATGAATAATAGCATGTTGCAACCATTACTGCGTCAGTTAGTCTAGCTTTCTTAATAGCAATTTTCAGCGTGTATGAGTCCATATTCACAGTTAAAATAGCTCCGCCTAATATCTAGGTCACACAGTCACCACTTTCAACAGTACACTGCGGAATATGAGGCTATTTAGTCAATACATCTGACAATAGTCCATCTACATTAGTCACTAGTTAATGCATGAACCTCTGGCTTTTATTGCCGGAGGGACAAGAAGACCTCTACATCCACCAACACTGGGGAGAGACTTTAAAATGAATATTTCATAATACACCAGTGCCTCTCAACAAATTTATGTGGACATCCCGTCAATAACTGGTTGAAAGATTGATGGACTGTGATGTCCCCTGGTGGAGCATGAAGCAGCTGCTGGGAACGTTGATACAAGAGCTATATTTGTGCCTACTCCTCTTTATATTTTAATCAAACGGGCCAGGCAAACACAGCACTGTTGCATATTAGTAACGCTGAATAAAAACGAACGCGTAATTTCCTTAAGGAGACTTAAAATGCTAACAAGTCTCTATGGAAAATATTTCCACTTTTGACACATTGCCTGGTATTTTCAAGGCATTGCATATTTTGTTTGGATCTCAAGGATGTTTTTTGAATGTGAAAATAATACCGTCTTTGGCCCACATATCATATCATCCCTTTTACTTTACAATTCTGTATGTGGTTTTGCAGCTCATAAATTATAAATGAATTTCAAGAAAATAGGAAAGGTTTTGAAGTTTGTCTTGAGTTTTGACTACAATCTGCCCTTATCTGTTATGACAATGACAATCCCAAAACCTCATCTGATTTCGGATTTGAAATAGTCTTATCGCATGGTATCTATCAATCAACTTCTTTGTACTACTGTGTCCATTATGTCCTGAAACAGCTCATGCATGGATTTGTTGTCATTATTTAACCCTTATGCTTAGGGGCCTATTTTTCCTGAAACACCTGAAAAACTGATCCCCAATTAAAACTGAAGCTGTTCCTGAACCTTTTGGAGTACAACCAATTGTCTGGAGCCTTTGTGAAGCAGTAGTTTTGTATTCTGATGACTGTTTTTACTCTAATTATAAGTAGAAACAAGCTCTGCTAAGAGGAAATCCGATTTTAAATTCCGCCTAGTTTTTCTTTGTTAAATATATGAATGAGTAAAGCTGGTGTCTGGAGGGATCGGCTGATTGACACTAGATTGAGCATTTGTTGGGTTTTGTCAATTCTTTTTTAAAAACTGAAGGTAAAGTTACTAAAAATGAGACTTGTTTTAGGGACTTGTTTTAGTGTAATTTTTTACTTGTGGGTTTGGATTAAAACTGACCCTGGTGCTTCCAAGAATAATTTATTTGACTAGAAATAAGTGGGTTATAGCTTTTTATTTTAAGTACAATATCAAGCAGCGTGGGACGTCCTAAGCGTGAGGTGTTGAACATGAAGTGAGGAGTTCAGGCTGGTCTGTGGATGTCAATTTCAGGTAAAAAATGTCACAGGTCTAGTCAGAAGGATTTGGTTTCATTTATTAGTAAAGTGCTTTTATGCAAGTTCAGATAGTGTTGGTCAATTCAGTTTTTTTTGTGTACAGCCCGAAATCACAGCAGTTACTTCAAAGGAGAAGGAGTAGAGGTATGCTCCAAAAAGTATAAATTATGACAATTGAAAACAAGCGTGATGTGTACTTTTTACTTCTGTGGCCATAGAAAAAACTGGAGCTAATAAATCCCACATAGTTTTTAATTGAGAGTTTGAGAGTCAGGCATTTATCTTGTGTAAAGGGATTTTTCTTATCTACTCAGACTATTGTTACAGATAGTGGTCCACATGCAAGTGATTAAAGCAGGCATTTGCAAGGATTTTAAGTGCATTTGAAGTCATTATAATGAAGAACCTGAATGAGGGACTGAAGCATTGCAGACAATATGTGGCGTGAAGGACAGGTATTTTCCTCTTTGTAACAGGCTCTAACCCTCTCCATCTGGCACATTTGGCAAAGGGCACTTCGGTTCACCAACAGGCAGAATCAGGATGATCTGAAAAGTGCCGACAGTGCACATCTTCAGCAGTTAAGGCGATGGGGCTAATGTGTGCAGCGATAAGTGAATGCACTGTAATGCTCCATATTCTTTACCGTGCTACAGAAGTCTCTATGCTGTTAGTCATAAAGTATAAGTCAATATTAGTCAACCCTATAAAGGCTCCTGTCTGACTAAAGTGATTGAAGAGGAAAGTGGTTTTTGAATGTTGTTCCGCAGTCCGGTGTGTGGGTCTGATGCCAAACCTCTTGTTGTAATACAGTTCTCAGCACTGCAGCAGCATTAGGATGGATGAACCTCCAAATGTGAAGTGCCTGAGAAAAAGGTCACAGAAATGACAAAGTCATGCTGCATCAGCGTGCCATAAACATGCTGAGCTGATATTTGATAACAAGTACGCCATCTCTGGACAGAAGACTCTAAGAGCGAACCATCTCAGACACCCCTCAACGAATATGACTGCGTTTGTTTAGGAGGTGCTGAAATGGGTTGGCAAACTGCCAGTGTTCAGCACTCATTAGACACATTCAAGTGCACATTCAACACTTCTGTAGCCCTATCCTGAAACAAAACTTTTGAGTAAGAACTTGTTTGTCTTTCATTTAGATTGACATTCAGAAAAAGTGCCTGCAAT
>BJKM01001655.1:0-21262 GCA_015082035.1 Chaenogobius annularis | reverse complement strand
TACACATAAAACACATTATTGTCAAAACTGAAAATCTTTGAGTGATGAGACCAGCCACAGCTCCATGCACGCACGTTACTCTCCCCCTCTCTCTGGCATGTCGGCACTCTACCTGTATCATTGCATTTTGCTGCGTCTAAATTCAGTTCCTCGTTTGGCTGGTTTCTCTGTGAATATGTAACTGATTGTAATAAAACACTAAACATTTTGTAGCTTAACATACAGAGAACACATCAGTGAAGTCTCTCTCCAGTCCGTCTGTGTGTGTGTTTCTGAGACACTGGGCTAAACGATATCTACTGAGCTTTCTGTCATAATCTTCATAGCAACAGTGTGGAAAGAGTTGTTGGGGATCACGAGGGGCGGAGGAGTTTGGCTGCAGTGTTTCTGTTGACAAGTATTTTTGGTGAATGTTATGTGACGCCGGGAATTTCTACGGTTTCCCCAATAGAGGTTGCTATCTGAGCTGAGCACATGAGACCGCGCATTAACAGTCCAATGCCAGGTGTCCAGCAAAGAGCTTTAAGAGCTGAGCGCATAACGCAGCTTTACGTGAGTGGGAGGAAAAATACCTACGTAAAATTGGAATGTATACTCATAATTTGTGTTATTTATGCACATAAAGGTTGTTTTACTATTTATCTCATCCATATGGGAAAAGTAACACGACTCCACTTCTGAAATGTATTAGTGACAATTCTGGCCATTCAAAGAATGCACCACACCACGCCCTCAAGTTGCTTCACTCCCCCTCATATTTTGGCATGTTCACACCTAGAATTCCACACCCTGCGCTGTCATCAATTGTGCCAACTGCAAGATGTGATAAAATGAGCTCCGCTGCGCCCATGTTAACGCTAAGACCGGGGGCAAAATACGGCCCTTTATCTTCAGTAAAGACAGATCTAAAATCACTGAGGCAGATATAGGCACAATGGACTTAAGTGACCATACTCCTATCTACATTACTGTAGACTTGGAAGAAAGACAAAAAAACACTATGGAGGTTCAATGCCAGCCTGCTCAATGACCTTTTGTTTCAGGAAAAAAAGTCAAATAAAATTAAGACTTATCTGGTGGAAAACGATACTGGGGAAACTTCCCTGCCATTCCTCAGAATCAGAATCAGAAAAGGTTTATTGCCATTGTCAATGAACAAAATTCACAAACATAGGAACATTCACAGGGGTGCACGGTGGCAGAGTGGTTAGAGCTCTCGCCTCCCAAGAAGGAAATCATGGGTTCGATCATCACATGATCTCTCTGGGTGGAGCCTGCATGTTCTCTCCGGGTTCTCCGGCTTCCTCCCACCGTCCAAAGACATGCATGTATTAGGTAAATTGGCCCTAGTGAATGAGTGTGAGAGTGAATGGTATGTTTTGGCATTAAGGTGACGGAAGTCTGCAGCCTTCTCAGCAGAATGCACGATACGCTGTAGTCTCTGTTTGTCCCTGGCTGTGGCTCCAGCAGAGGGCGCTGTAGTCTCTGTTTGTCCCTGGCTGTGGCTCCAGCGTACCACACGGTGATGGAGGAGGTGAGGATGGACTCAATGATGGCCGTGTAAAACTGCAGCAGTTTGTGTACAGGGGAAAGAGCAGAGGAGAAAGTACACAGCCCTGTGGGAGCTCCTGTGCTGATAGTCCGAGTGTCTGAGACACTCTTCCCAGCCGCACGCACTGCCTCCGATCCGTCAGGAAGTCAGTGATCCACCTGCAGGTGGAGTTGGGCACGTTGATCTGGGAGAGCTTCAATTCATTCAATTCAATTCAATTCAATTCAATTTATTTTGTAACGCCCAAAATCACAACAGTAGTTGCCTCGAGGGGCTAGCTTGTCCTGGAGCAGAGCAGGGAGGATGGTGTTGAATGCAGAGCTGAAGTCCACAAACAGGATCCTGGCGTAGTGTTATATATATATAATATATATATATATATATATATATATATATATATATATATATTATAAATATAATATATATATATATATATATATATATATATATATATATATATATATATATATATATATATATATATATATATATATATATATATATACACACACACACACACACATACACACACACACATACACATACATATACTCAGCGTGTGACCGAACATATAACGCAGTTACAAATTAACTAAAAGAGGAATGTTACACAATGTTACACACTGTCGAGGAAAAACTTACCGTGTCGTGCGTGTTGATTTGGCTACTTTGAGACCTCCTGGTTATGGTCTGCGGAGAGGGGACTCTGGAATAAAGTCTGCAGCAGACGCCTCTCGAAAAGTTCAGTTTAATGGCAGAGTTTCCTTAAAAGGCGAGTTTGCTGTTGCCTGGGAAACCACGCAGCTCGGAGCTCAGGCAACGTAATGACAAAGGGTGCGTCCCATTCTCACCTTCCTCACTTGTCTCCTCGTCTCCTAGCTGCTGTCTCCTCGTCCCTTAGCTGCTGCTCCTCGCCTCCTAGTTGCTGCCTCCTCGTCTCCTAGCTGCTGTGTACTTGTCTCCTAGCTGCTGTGTACTTGTCTCCTAGCTGCTGTGTACTTGTCTCCTAGCTGCCGTGTTCCGTTCACAGAGGAGGAAATAGCGAGGACTTTTCTTTTGGGACTCTTATCTATTATTTGGCGCTGACGTTTCACATGGCGTATAACCTGTCTGCATTATCACCGCTAGAGGACGCTGCTCTTCTACGGTGGTTGGCTGGAGTTGAGACACACAGAAACATTAAAGGCAAATACCTACACATTTGCGAGATGTCTTGCCCAAGGACACGGGGTGGTCTCTGATGCAATCGGACCCCCAACCTTCGGGTAGGCAGCCTGATTCAACCTTTATAAATGTTGATTTATTTGTGTTGGTGACCCGCTCTGTGGACACGACCACAAGCGCACCGGCTGACCCGCACGCAGAGCGCACCGGGGATAGGCTGGGTCGCTAGGAGACCAGTTACCACACCTGGGCAACAGTAAAAAGTCAAATTGATTGCTTGTTTTAAATGTATATCCTCGGGTTTCAGAATGATGAGAACTGTTGCAAGCGATTAAACATTTAGAATAAAATACCACACATTGCTTTTACACCAGCTCGTCAATCAACACCCGATCTCATCAGATCTTAAGCTAAGCAGACTTGAGCCTGGTTAGAACTTGGATGGGAGACCGCTGATTACCAGGGGCCACAGTGGAAACTGTTGTTGTGTCCTTAGGGTGAGTGGTGGGCCATTGCCTCGCTTCCATTCTAACCTCCTTGTAAAATGGTTAAATGTATAGAGCACTTTACATCAAGGAACCACGCACACACGCGCGCGCGCGCGCACTGGGGCGAGGCGGTTGTCCTGCCCAAGGACACAACGGCAGTCCTCACCTGAGGGAGCTGCGATCACACTGCCAACGTCTGACCGTTGTACCACAGATTGGCTGCCACACTTCCATCAGTTGGCCCCAAGGCAGCTGAGGCAATAATGATTGCTTGCCACCACCAATTTAGGAAATAATACTTTATGAGAGATTGAAAGCAGAATATTTCAATTGTTAGTCGTTAGCGTCAGAGTTAATAGTTGTGTTCTTCCTCCCTGCTCCTAACTCTAGGCGCGTGTCCCACAGTTGTTGTAGTTCCTCCCTGAGCCGCTGGGGCGCAGCAGCAGCCCCGGTGTTGTGTCCTCTTCTGCACGGGACAGCTCGAGAGGAGAGAGTGCTGCTGGGGACTCACTGTGGACTTTTCCTGAGGACATAGTACTTCAGACCGCTGTGGACACAAGCCCAGATCTGACCGGAGGCAGTGACCGTGTGAGCGGCGGGAGAGGTGAGTCTGCAGCCTGGGCACACTCCGGGACGCGCACTGTCTCTCATATTACGCAAAGGGGGTGCAGGGCTCGAACCGTCCCAGGTGCGTCTCGGATGAAGGCTTGCGCTGGCATAATGGCGGGACTAGGGCTTTTAGACGGCTCCTCGGACCAAACACCGGGCACACGCGGGGCTCCTGCAGCTCCACGTTTGAACGTTAAGTTTGTGTGGTGCAGTTGACAACTTTCAATGTGCACTGGACGCCACCGCTCATTTCTGCGTCGTTGCCAGGAAACAGCGTGTGATGATGATGTCATAACCTCAGATGGTGCAAGAGCCGCTTTTCCCTTTGATCAGTGGACTTTGTCGAAAAGCTAAATTCTCAAATGTTCAACCTGATTATTTGTTTTGTGACTAGACCTAAAAACTCATCGTATTACAACAGAATATGCACTTTAACAATATTCATGTTAGCTGCCCACCATCTGTATTAAATATTATTGGCTGGTGGAACGCTGTCATGTCACTGCCTATGGAGCTCACCGGAGACCCCCACCACTTGGTTCTGGAAGTACATTTTCCATTCATTCAAATTTTCCCCATAGATATTTAGAAAAAAATAATAAGCTTGTTTGGGGCTAATCAGCTATATGGTAAGTAATGAGCACAAGACTCCTTACGGAATCTGTTTCTAAGACTCCATCCAAAAACTCTTTCAGAAACATTATAAACCACCAAGTTATTAACACGTTTTGTCAGATTTTAGGTTGTACATGCGTTTTCTGGGCTGAAAAGAACCACGTTATGGACATTAGTTACCACGGCGTGGCTTGGCCCCTGACATGCCTCTGAATTTGTCTAAATGTCTGTGAAACTTCTGGAACCGTGAGTGGGACTGAGCTTCATCACAACATTCTATTGGCCAATTACATGTAATGCAGATTGGGGGCTGCTAAAATGAATGGTGATAAAATACTAATTTGTGTTATAATACAGCAAATTATTGGGTCTTGTTACGAATATACATCATAAAGTTTAACTGGGAGGAGCTCAGAGTAGAGCCGCTGCTCCTCCACGTCGAGAGGAGCCAGCTGAGGTGGCTCGGGCATCTGTTCCGGATGCCTCCTGGACGCCTCCCTGGACGTGTTTCGGGCAGGTCCCACCGGGAGGAGACCCATGGGGAAGACCCAGGACACACGCTGGAGGGACTATGTCTCTCGGCTGGCCTGGGAACGCCTCGGGATCCCCCCGGAGGAGTTGGAGGAAGTGTCTGGGGATAAGGAAGTCTGGGAGTCCCTGCTTAGACTGCTGACCCCCGGAGGAGTTGGAGGAAGTGTCTGGGGATAAGGAAGTCTGGGAGTCCCTGCTTAGACTGCTGCCCCCGCGACCCGGCCCCGGATAAAGCGGAAGAAGATGGATGGATGGATGGAAGCTTAACTGAATTTACCGTTTGGATATTTCATTACAAAATGCAATGTTATCAAAAGGAAAACCTGTCTCTTGCCCCCATCTGGGAGTATGACATAATCACATTGTAGAATCTGAAAACCACTATCAGACTCTTTAGAATGTTCTGTCGTCAGAATGTTCAAAATTCAAGAATGGAGGCACAAAGAAGTTAATCATGCCGTTTTCAATGATTAGCTGACATCAGAGCTGATCTAAACTAATTGCTGAAGGTTTTAAATTGAACTAAGTCTTTACAACAATGTCTTTATAACGATAAAAAACACTTTAGTTTCAAGTTAGTTGGCCTCTTCTTAACAAACTATGGTGAAAATAACATTTCTCGTCTCAAAATTGTAGGGAGTTAATTCTCAGGGCTCTGACAACATGAGAAATATAACACGAGCGTCAAAGGATCATGACGCACTAGGAGTCATGTGGCCCGTAGTGGGCGGGGCTTTGGCACCTGTGCGCTCCTGTGTGCTGAGCTCAGCCTCATGGAGCATGCTGTTTTGAAACTTGAAATGAACACACTTGCCGTTTTAATCTTGTAGATTAAAGTCCTTTCAATTGACAATATTTATGCCTTTGTGACCAAATAATTCCACCACTTTTTGAAGTTATTGTTAAGAAACAATTTTGCTTTAGTTTATTTATACTGGCAGAAAAGACGTTGAATTTGTGCCAGTTTTTGTTTCATGTGAATGAACCATAAACCAGGTCTTACAGTTAAACAGTGAACTCTGACCTGTCTCAGCCTAATTTGAAACTAAGAGAAACTATTGCAAATGATCATGACCTTCTATACATTTGTCAGTGTTTGCATTGAAAATGGACCTCTTGTTGTTCCTCAGGAGGTGGTGGAGTGGAGCCTTCCTAGTCCCGTGTGGGGAGGGGCCAGAGGAGGGGAAAGATGCCCAAAACGGTGAGAGCAAATAGAAGTTCTATTCTGCAAGTAAAAAAACATAACTCAAAGCAGGTTTAAAATCCAACAAACAGCATTGCCCAGCGACATGCTCTATTCCAGGGAAGATTGCAAGTCTCCAGCACATTTGATTGGCTGGGAACCTGAAAACTTGTCAATACCCGATACTGTCAGATCTCCGAAGCTAAGCAGGCCCAAAACCAGTGTTTTTGGGCCTGGTTGGTAGAGACAAGTGGGTGGTAGTGCATACCGTTGTTGTGTTTTTGGGCAAGACACCTCACCCACTTTGCCTCCAAGTATGTGGCGTATGAATGAGAGTGAATGTGGGACAATGGATGGAAATGAGTCCCAGGCTACAATCTGTGTTTACAGCATGTGTGTCATGTCTGTTCACCAAATAATCTAATAATAATGAATAGTTTTAAAAGTGTATGAGCTTTAAAACTTTGTATTTCAGGGGTTAAAAGTCACATGTGTGAAGCATCACAGAGAGTTAGCACGGATGGCAGACCCGACTGGACAAACAAAAGAATCCCAGTAGCGAGTATTCTTTTTATTCTGTGTTGATTCTTGATATGCATGTTTTCTGTCGGCCCATTGCTCTGTCAAAGAAACTCTTTTATTGGCTGTAGTGTAGGTGACTGTGACCTCAACTTTGATTGATTGTGTGGCAGGTCCGCGTGTGCTCGTGTGCACGGCGGCATACACGGGCGTGGGGTTTTCACAAGCACAACTTTTGCTTGTCACCGACCTGAGAATCATGATTTTTGCATCTTTGTATCAAAAAAATCTAATATTATGACATGTTCTGCACGGACCATCATCTGCCTGGAAATAGTCCCCCAGACAACCGTAACCCACCCTCTGTCCTGCTCTGTGTCCTGCTTTGTGTCCTGCTCTGTGTCCTGCGCTCTGTCCTCCTCTGTCCTCTTCTGTCCTGCGCTCTGTCCTCCCTCTGTCCTCCTCTGTCCTCCTCTGTCCTGCTCTTTGTCCTGCTCTGTGTCCTGCTCTGTGTCCTGCGCTCTGTCCCCCTCTGTCCTCTTCTGTCCTCCTCTGTCCTGCGCTCTGTCCCCCTCTGTCCTCTTCTGTCCCCTCTGTCCTCTTCTGTCCTCCTCTGTCCTGCTCTGTCCTCCTCTGTCCTGCTCTGTGTCCTGCGCTCTGTCCCCCTCTGTCCTCTTCTGTCCTCCTCTGTCCTGCGCTCTGCGTCCCCCTCTGTCCTCTTCTGTCCCCTCTGTCCTCTTCTGTCCCCCTCTGTCTCCTGCTCTGCTCTGTCCTGCTCTGTCCTGCTCTGTGTCCTGCTCTGTGTCCTGCGCTCTGTCCTCCTCTGTCCTGCTTTTGTCCTCCTCTGTCCTCCTCTGTCCTCCTCTGTCCTGCCTCTGCTCTGCTCCTGTGTCCTCCTCTTCCTCCTGTCCTCCTCTGTCCTCCTCTGTCCTCCTCTGTCCTGCTCTGTCCTCCTCTGTCCTCCTCTGTGTCCTGCTCTGTGTCCTGCACTCTGTCCTCCTCTGTCCTCCTCTGTCCTGCTCTGTCCTCCTCTGTCCTCCTCTGTCCTGCTCTGTCCTCCTCTGTCCTCCTCTGTCCTGCTCTGTATAAAGGTGTGTGTGGATTGGAGCAGAGCACTCCTGAATTATTGAAGCCCACTGCGTTTGGCACATGTTGCTCTCCAAAGAGGAAGTCCCCCAGGGGCCCGGGCAGTAAGGGTGGTGGGTGGGGCGGGGGGGCACGTTCCCAGCATAGGACCGTTTAATATTTCAACAGCAACTTTTCATTTGTGTAATGAAAATGATCCAAGCGAGTGGAGGTAATTAGAGAGCGAGTGTGTTTGTTCTGAACGTGGACAAGTCTGGAAGGTACGCCACCTGCTGGTCTCCATGATGTTATTACTTTGCCTGGAATGCAAAAGTAATATCAATCCACGGACAAGCAGGTAATAGACCCGCACTTGAAACGTTACACAGTGCACCTGTAAAGATCCAGTGTGACTCTGACTGTGGCCCGGACTCGAACTGTGGCCCGGACTCGGAGTGTGGCCCGGACTCGAACTGTGGCCCGGACTCGGAGTGTGGCCCGGACTCGAACTGTGGCCCGGACTCGGATTTTGGCTGTGGCTCAGACTCTGCTCCCACAGATTTAGGGATTTTGATTAAGAGTTGTGCTTATCTTTGGTTAACAGGAGCAGTTAAAATGTGTTTCCTACTTTATCTAGTGACTTTGTATATTTTCGCTGAGCCACTGTTTTTCTGATCTGCAGTTGTAGTTTTGATGCAGATGTTGTGTTTCAGCTGAACGTGCGCGTGACCACCATGGACGCAGAGCTGGAGTTTGCCATCCAGCCCAATGCCACAGGGAAGCAGCTCTTCGACCAGGTGAGGCAAGTCCACTCTGCTCACACTCTCATCTAATGACTTTATTTCTGTACAATTATATCAAGTGAGAAAAATTAACTGCATGTTGCACAAGGACTGTCCAAGGGAGAAAAAATACACAGTTCAGGAGTTTGATGGCCAAAGGTCTCAAAGAGGCTGAGGAGGATGATGGCTCTGCTGCTGGAGATGGGACAAAAGAGGTTTGCAGCTTTGAAGGGACAAAACAAAGCATGAGAGAGTCTGTTGATCTGAATATCTTGAATTTAGTCTTCCTATTGGATTTATTTTGCTTTTCACTAGGGCTGCCACAAAGATTATATTGGTAGTCGATTTGTCAGTGATTATTTTTAGTTGAAATCTGGTGATTGAAGGCTTCTAATCAGATTATTTACAAATAAAGTGTATTTTTAAAGAAAATCTGAAATAATTGTGATTTAATAATGCACTGTTTTTGTTATAAAAAGTCTTTTGGTGTGTGTTTTAGAGTCTGTATAGTCCAGATTATGATAACAAGGATCAAAATGATTTTATTTTAATAGTCCACTAGTTCATGATCATTCACGATCATTCCAATTAATTGCTGCAGCCCTACTTGTCGCAGAGTAGTTACTAGGGCTGGGCTATGTCATGTTGTTCATGATATATCATTATTGATATAGGAAATTTGGAATCTTGCGATATCATTCTGCGTGAACTGGAGCTGATTTTCCTCACAGTAGAAAAATGAAGGCAGAGGGAGATTCCATTGCAAATACTAAAGTCTAGAGATGCATTACCACTGACTGTGGAGGTTCTGCTGAAACTAAAATGCAAATCATGACTGAAACAGGCTGTGAGAAGTGGAAGCAGAACTTCTAACTATGAGTTAAATATCCTTAAACAAGTTAGTACTAATATTATAGATACCACTGTTTTTTGAAATACCAAGTATTTTGTTTGCCTCAATCATATAGTAATTTATATCATGATTGCAACCTTTCTCTTTTATATCATATCAAAAACATAAGGCTGTATGGCCCTGCCTTCTGCGGAGTGCAGCCGCAGAGGACTGGAGGAAAATGAAACCTCTAGAACCGGGGTCACCAACGCTGTGCCCGCGGGCGCACATGCGCCCTGAGCAACCCTTGATGGCGCCCGTGAGGCATGCACCAAAAATAGCACTACTCATATTTCAACATATACATATATAGAGCTGCAACGATTACTCGAATAAATTGAATAATTTGATTACAAAAAAGCTTCGATTATTATTATATTGCTTCGATGATTCGTTTAATTTACATATTTAATCAAAAACACATGAATTTGTGGCGCGCGGAGCGCACGGAACGACTTGTGGCGCTTTTGTTTCACACAGAGCTTGTTCCGCTCTGACGAAGGCGCAACAGGAAGAGAGCGGCGCGTTGGAAACTCACAAGTGCGACTCGGAAGAGTTTTGATGAGTGAAAGAGCCATGGATCTATTATAATAATCCCGAGCTGCAACTCTAAACACCGCATCTAGCTCCGCCCACCCCAGCCCCCGCGCCGTCGACACGCCACCGCAGACCCCCGCGCTCCCCCACTCAACAACTCTGCTTCCCAGTCACAGTCGTACTTTTAAACAGCCAATGCACATGGAAACAGCACGAGGACCGCGATTATGTTAGAATAATCTGTTGTGAAACAGAAAGTCCGAGACGCGGAGGCCAAAGTCACACCGGAGCCAAAAACGGCAAAACGCAAAATGCTCAAAACGCCAGGACCACCGGTCCCACCCAACATAACGTTTAACAAATGTCTTATTTTAAGTGATGTGACAGAGCCACTGTAACTGTTTACAATCTATGACAAGTTAATTAAGTCTTTATATATATTCTTTCTATACAAACAGAACAGTTTGGACTGAAGTGAAATGTTGCTGTTTTGGGGACAAATTGATATGAAATTAAGAATGTGTTATTTTAAGCAGAAATTCCTTATTTTGTATTTGTTTATTACTATGAGCGATAACGTTTATCTAAAAATGATTTAATATTGTGTTTAAATGGTTTACTGAATGTACCAAAAAATTAACGCGATTACTCGATTAATCGAAGAAAGAATCGATAGCTGCAGCCCTATACATATATATATAAAAAGGTATCAGAAAGCATTTATTATTAAGTGATGATTTGCATTACAAACACAGCAGGTGTTTCCCCTGACTTTCAAATGTTTGAGCAAATAAACATAAATAAGTATTTCATGTTTAAAAATGTTTTTCTGATTATTATTGCTATGTAAATTACTGGTAATTGTGGATAATTATTATTGAATATGTGAGCAGTCATTTCACACACTACTACTATTTAAATATCATTATTATAACGTTAGTTATAACATGCAGTTTTGTTATTTAGGAAGTTTGTGGCAAACGGGTTCTGTGCCCTCCATACTAGTCGGGGCCCATGAAGTAGCCCTCAGCCTCAAAAAGGTTGGTGACCCCTGCTCTAGAACAAGGGTGTCCAAACTTTTTTCACAGAAGGCCGCATTTTGAAAGAGCAGAGGGGCCACAGACAACTTGACAATGAAGTGAATCATTTGAAATGTTGCATTTGGCATTTGGTTTTGATGAGCCTCCACACCTTTAATAAGACTTGGAACATTAATATTAGGTTTGTATGACATCAAAATGCTTTGATCTTTCCAATTTTACAGTAAAAAGTACTACTTTTCTGTCTGGACTGTCTGCGCTAGAGCAGAGAGTTTGTATACAGAGCAGTGTCTGACAACAATCTTTCAGTTTAGTGATACAACAAAGGCAAACCCATCCATCCATCTTCTTATCTTCCGCTTACCCGGGTTCGGGTTGTGGGGGCAGCAGTCTAAACAGGGACTCCTAGACTTCCCCCTCCCGAGGCGTTCCCAGGCCAGCCGATCTCCTCACCCTATCTCTAAGGGAGCGTCCAGCCACCCTGCGGAGGAAACTCATTTCGACCGCTTGTATCCGTGATCTTGTCCTTTCGGTCATTACCCAAAGCTCATGACCATAGGTGAGGGGAGGAACCTAGATTGACCAGTAAATCAAGAGCTTTGTCTTTCGACTCAGCTCCTTCTTCACCACAACAGTCCGATGCAGCGGCCGCATCGCTGCAGACGCTGCACTGATCCGCCTGTCAATCGGTGCTGGTGCAGAGAGATAGAGAAATCTGGGAAAAATATTTATTTTTATAGTTTCAATCCTTTGACTTAAGTATGGGACCAGAGTCCATTTTTCTTTTTCAAGCTTTTGGTGTGAAATGTGGGATGAGAGAGAAGGGAAGACATGCCGTAAATGTCGGAGTCGCAAATTCACAACTGTGGCCGGCTACACTTGGAGCCTACGTGTGCTGTGCCTTAACCCCTCGACCACTGGGTAGCACAGGCTCAGAGTCCATTTTTCATAGCAGAGAAACGAGGTTCTTTATGAAGGACCACACCTAAATATAGCAAATATAACAGGATTCCGTTTCCCGTTTCAATGGGTAAGACTTTCTAAAGGACAAGAGGAGGTTGCCAGTAAGAGGGAATTTCAGTTTTTTTGTTCGTTAAATATCAATCCAGACATTGGACCAATATGAAGGAAACGCATCACATTAGGTATGGACATTTCTGGTTTGGTTAAATATAGTAAGACATCATCTGCAAAGCAGGCATTTTTATTCTCTGCCCCATCAATTGAGACACCATAAATTGTTTCCGCTTGTCTAATTTATTTGGCAAATGGTTCCAAGTACAAAGCGAACAAAGGGAGGACCAAGCACAGCCCTGTCTCACCACTCTTTCCAAAGGTAGTGAGTCTGTCAAGTGACCATTCATTTTAATTCTTCCGTGGACATTCATTTAATTCTTTGATGTTTTGGCGCTTTTGTTTCATTTCGTTATTTCAGTCTTTGAAAGTGGTAAATGCTTCTGTTTGTAGGCTGTAATTTTCGGTGGCGTTACATTTCTTGTATTGCCTTAAGGTTCGAACCCCTTTAACAGATTTTGGAAACGGAAACAGAGTCACTCCGGTTTTAAATTTCAAGTTTGCTGTTTTTGTAAATGTGGATTCTTACGCTACTGATGACACAGGGATTGTATCGTCAGTGTCCACTGATCGTGAGATTGTGTGTTATAGGACTGTACACGCCGCAAGTAGCGGATTAGCAATGAATGATAACGATAATTCGCGTGCAGGGGAGCTTGTAGTCATTGTGAATTTCTTGTTGAAATTCCAACAGCGTTTACAGGAGTTTGTTTCTCTTCTCTCTTGTTCCTTGACTGTTACCCCCATGTCGACTAGTCTGGCTGTGGACAAAGCTTTTTGGAATCTTGTTAGGCTGCTTTAGTATTCCTTTAAAATAGATGATTTAATAATAAAACATAATTTAGTTTAATCCTTGTTTGGCGGTTCTGCCAGGTGGGTGGTCGCGTGTGTGTCATTTTTCGTTTGTGCTTGGCTTGTTTGGGGACCTTTCTGTGTTTCCTTTGGGGTCTGTTCTTTGCGCTGATGTTACTATTTCCAGCCCTGTTCTTGTGCGTTTTCTATTGGTTGTTGGTTGATCTTTAGCATGCCTTCTTTTGCTTTTTCTTTGCCGTTCCTGTGCGGGCCGTGTTTTTTGTCTCTTTGGTGTGGTTTTAGATGTTTTCTGTCTGCCTGATGCGTGTGTCCCTGGTGGGGTGGGGTGTCAAGTGTGCCATTGTGGGCTTTGGCATCCGACTTTCCGGTTCTTTTCTGCATCCAACTTTACAGGTTGAACAAGACCTGTTGTCATAATTCAGTTCAGGCTGAATACATATGTTCGGCAGATTTTGGTTTCTATCTTGCAGAGATGACGGGGATCATGGGTTGGGATGAGGGCTGCACTCATAGGAGAGCTCTAAGTATGGTGGTTGTTATATGTATATGAGCGATTGCATAGTCGTGATCTTCAGATAGGTATTTCTTTAAGAGGCAGCTAACTAGTCAGTTTCTAACTAGCTTTTTCTTTCAACTAGTGCTAGATAATACATTACTATTCTTGTGGGTCTTTGGTTTTGAGCAAGTGCAGGTTTCATTGGTGTTGTAAAGACTGTTGATCTTAGGTAGTTTCCTTTGTGTCTGTGATGGCATTTTTGGTGTAATTAATTAGCTCTTCTCGTCGGAGTTGCAGTGCTTTTGTGAGATTAATATTTGGTGGGAGTACTGTTCATTTTTTTGGCGATGAGTTTGGAAGGTGATCTGTATAATTACTAAGTCCAGCCTCATTCAAGAGGGTCGTTCGACAGATGCGGTCTTCTCGTATCGTCACGCCCCAGCGTCTGAATCCTACCTCTTGTCCATCTGGCTTCTTACTAGAATCAAGGGTTCCCGATTCTGTCAATGTTCTTCTTGGTCTTTGTCAATGATTGGGGAGGATTTTCCTTAGCTTTTATAAGGGAATACGATCAGTCCGAGGATTCATCTGTTAGTTGCTTTCTAGGTCTTCTAATTCTAAGGATGTGTTGCCGAGGCTGTACAGATAAGTTGTTAAAGAAAAAATGACAGCCAAATTGGACGGATTCAGATTAAGATAAGGTTCGCTTTTTTCATTTTGAGGTAAGCGTTTTGATACTATTGGAGTGGGGTCACCTCATTCTAGATCTTCAAGTAAGGGATCGTGAATAGTTCGGACGTGTCTGTCTCTTTTAGTTGGGAAACAAAGTTAGATCAGGTGCATTTGTGTTGCATTCATGGGACTAGTGTGGTGTTTGATTCTATCAAGCCTTTCTTCTGTGGTTGCGACGGTTGTTCTATCTTGGAGGCAGACTAGTTATGGAGGGCAGACGAAGCGTTGTAACCATTCGATTTGCTTCTATTGCTTACATGCCAATTTGTTATTAAAAAGATTGTATTGTTTTCTGTCTGTAGTTTTAATGTACACTTCTTGTAGTTGGTTTGTTGGTATTAGATGGCTCATTTAATATAATAGTAGATTAATGCTATATTAATCTTTATGTTTGTGAACATTAGAGCGAATTTAATTTAACCGAAAAAAAAATGCTTTTTTTGGATTTTAAACGGATGGAATAACTTTTAATTGATTTATTGTGGGTTTATTTGGTTCTAGAGACATTTTGGAGAAAGATCGAGGTCTTACGTGGGTGATAGATAATCTGGTATAGCATAATCTGCTGATTGTTAATTGATATCTTTGCTTTTCTATTATTTTTATATTCATATAATGTAAATATACAGGTATCTGGAGACTTAGCAGGCTTTATCGGTTGGTTCTTTTCGCTTTATGGAAATTGTTGTCTAGGAGTGTTAATGCTTAATTTGCTTAGGGGTATACACTTATCAGTAGAGCTCAAATTATTATAAACGGTACATTGTAGAATAATATTTTTTTGAGGACTCGTGGCTCCATTATATAGGTCAACATAACAAATATACATAAGGAATTTCTTGTTAAATATTGAATATACTCTTGCGTTTATATTATATAGTGGACTTTTTGGTCCATTAAGAATACAGGATACTTATTTCTCATGTTTCATTCATATATAACTCCTTTGGTGTGTTTCCTTGTTGGTCAATACGTCTAAGAGCGATAATATATATACTATCATGAGTTTTTAACTGTATTAAGAATTGGATAAAGCTGTGAGTTGGGTCTCTGTAATATGACATTACTCTAATATATAAGTACATTTTCTGCTAACCGCTTGTATGTTTGGTGTGGACCGGTGTTCGGGTTCACTTAGGCGTTTTTGGAGCTTTTTGTGGTGTTTTGTGCATCTCTCGTTTTGGCTCTAGTCGTGTGGACTTATGGCCTCCGGTTCGACTGTCTGCTTATTCTCATCTAGTCTAGTGACTTAGACAGTCTAACATATTGCGCGAATATTGCTACGTCGCTGGTTCGCATGTGCAACTTGCTGTTTCTCATAACAGGAACGACTCTGTAGATCTGGAGAATGTCCTAGGAGGTTATCTCGATCTCTCGAGTGGGGAGAGCGACGGGGTAGTCCTGCGGATGGGTGTCACTGCGCTGGGGTGGCTAGGTGGTCGGGCGTTGAGCTGTAACAATGTCGGTGTTCTCATCGAGTTTGCGAGCTCGTGCAAATTATTTATAGATTATAGATATAGATCCTGGCTCTTTCCTCATCTATTAATCTTCTACAGAGAGCAACTTTTGTTGAGGTGTTGCGGCGTCGCATGCTTTTTAACACTGAGGCAGTATAGAATGCTCAAGAGAGCTGGAACAAATAATGCTCATCCAGTGTGTACATCAGAATACGGTCACAGCTAGATCTGCATGATGGTTGTTTTTTCCTGTTTGTGCTTCCGCTGTGTTCATCAAGATTACAATTGTTTTTGTTCCAGTTTGATTTGTATACTAGAGCTATGATAGAATTTTAGAATCGAATCAATACCGATAGGCAGAATACTATGATAAATTAATACCGATAGCTAATTTTTGTCAATAAATTTATTCAACATATTTAATTCGAGTAATGTTGCAGCTCTATATAGTTATATACTGTTGAAATTGAGTAGGTTGCTCTATATTTTGGATGCATGCCTGCACGGGCCCTCATAGGGTTGCTTCAGGGGCGTCATAGGTGCGCCGCGCGAACTAGCGTTGTAGCGATGACCCACGGTTTTTAGATGGATATTTCAATTTCGCTCTACTCCAGTCTCTTCAGGGAGATTGCGACATAACCGACATTGAAGGCGAGAAAAATCAATACGAGCAGTTATTGTTTAATTTGAATGTATTGATTTATAACATAGAGAAACGGTTGCTACTCATGGTATAATATAATTACTATATGTATCCTCGAGGCAAACTCTAAAAGTACTTGGTTATGTATGTATAAAAAGCAGTGGGATCTAATAAATAATTACTAGTATCTTGATAATTGTTAAGAGATTTTTTTAGGACATCCTAAGAGTGAAGTCATATGCAAATGTTACGGCAGCTATTTCATACTTCTCACAGCTGTTTCCAGTTCAGTGCCATTCCATGTGCACTTATTAGTCGTATTCACCAGAAACCCCATCTAATCAGTGAGTTATGCTAATTGTCCACTCAAAGTTGTCAGTTGGTCAATGAACAATCTTTTCTTAGACGTTTTAGATAATTTTTCTAGAATATTGGAATCTTCCTCTGCTGCCTTGCAATTTTTATATCTCAGTTACTGTGTTAGGAAAATCAGCCTTCCTGAGTTCAACTGCGCAGGGTTATAGATCTACGATCATCCAATTCTATTCAAGCAAGGACTTATGCAAAAATTTTCCTGTTCGTGCATATCAAGCACAATAATAGAGATATAACGGGTTAGCATCACTTGCAAACAGCCGCCTTATGATGATAGCGTTTTGGTATTTACTCGGTCAGATCGTCTTAGGTGAATCTCCAGGGTTGACAGCTTGTATCGAGGTACTCATTAGATTAAAACGATAATTGGGGCGAGCAGGAACGATTAGGGTGATCATGTATAGGAGGTTGGCAAAGATCTGTCTCTCAGCACAATGAAAAACAACAGCGCACGCACGGGCGAGAGCGAGTTTGAGGGATGACTTGTACATAAGAGGTGAGTAGAAAGTTAACATAAGAAGAACAAAATGCAGCTGTGTTATTGCCCGTTTACAGCAGATGTAGAGCATAACAATCCAGAATTGTAATCCAATGTCCATAGTCTGTGTTCCCTTGCACATTTGAAGTAGTTCCCACCAGGAGCTCTCTTGTCTGGAGTCACCCATCGCTTCCCTCTTTAGAATGAACATGTGTTAAACGACAAGTGTCAAGTGAGCGGTGAAAAAGTGAGTGACGGGAGGAAGAGAGACGGGGCATAGGCAGAGTACCGGTATGTGTTATTGGAGACCGGGAGGAGAAAAGGAGAGGGAGGGTGCGAGGAGACGAGGGGAGAGCGGTAGTTTGATTATGGGAATGATAATAATCACCATTATTGAATCTAACTGAAATCAAAATTTCACGCGTTGTGATATTATTAAAAGAAATTATTGAATCTGGTTATGAATGAAGTTGGTGTTTTTTAGTCAGAGGAACTACTGCGCTGTGGGTACGTACTTTTCATGATTCAGTCGGGTTCTTGCTTAGTAGTTTCACCTTTTAAACATCTATTTTCTAATCCCAATTGGTCTGGGTTTGTCGTGTCGGTCAGAAGCAGGTCCTGGGCTAACGAAAAAAAGTGTTAAACTGTCTGACTCTTGCAGAAGACATAGCTACAATGGGAGTGACATATGAAGTACCTATTCAGACAAAAGCAGACAGAGCAAGGAGATAATCGAGCTGTGTTTGGAGTGTGGATGTAAATGATGGTGGACATCCACCCGCTTAGATAACAAAGCATTAAGGTATATTTAACATACTATTAATACACAGCATTAATATAATAACTTAAGGTTAATTTATTTAACCCTACATCCTGGGTTAGGATGGTACATTTGTATTCATATGAAGTAAAGATATCCGAACACTAGTCAATTTTGCACATAGATTTGACTTATTGATCATAATATCTGCCATCCTGTATCTTCATAGTGTGTTTCAAATAACTCTTGTCTACTCTCTAAATTTTAGAGCATATTAAGTGAATGCTTGAGATTAAATATGGCCAATTTCCCTTTATTTTTATTTTTGTATACTGTGTGCCCCTGTTTGAGGATATAAGTCTGTTATACCAATTTTAGCAAATTTTGATCTTCTAAGTAATACGTTCAATCAAGGCCGCGGGCCAGATGTGGCCGTCCAGGACATTTTAATCTGCCCCGAACATCCATACTTCTAAATCTATAGTGTAACATTAATTTCCAAAATCGGTATATTAGGAATACGGTATTAAGGCGTTTCGTTAGGGAGAATAGAACATTTAAGAGGACAATTCAGGCGCATGAATCCATGTTGTCGTGAGAGGTGCAGCAGGGATGGGAGGGTGGCATCGCGCACGTTTGATGTACAGACTGGATAGAGGAAGAGGTTTGAGTGAGCGGGGGAACGAAGGAGCGTGTGGTTTTGGGAAATTAAGTGAGAGGAATAAGAAAGGAAAGGTGGTTTTGTGGACGGTGAGGTATAGAGAGGACTGGTGGCTAGAAGCGGCGCGTGATGTGAAGGAGTGAGGGTGAGAGAGGGAGGGTGAGGGGGAGGGAGGGAGGGAGAGGGAGGGAGGGGAGAGGGTGAGAAGAAATGTGTTAAAGGAGAGAGAGAAGGAGAGGTAAAAGAAAGATGAAGATGGGGGAGGGAAAGGGAAGAGAACATTTTGAGGACTTTATCCCATTTTAACGATATAGAGGAGGAGAGAGAGGGAGAGAAGGAGAGGGGAGAGAGAGAGAAGAGAAAGAGAAAAAAGAGGAAGAAAGAAAGAGAAGGGGGGGGGGGAGGATAAATAGCAGCTGGAGCATAGACGCTTGAATGAGAAGTCTAATGTTCCAGGTGGTAGACTGTTCCCGTTCAGAGGGAGCAGGTGCAGAGCGGCTGGTGTCTATTTCCAGGAGCGTCCTGTGGATCTCCACTGAGGGCAGCTCCAGGACATTGCCCCGTTCCACAACACTTCAATAAAAACTGTACTTTACGATCAACTGTAACGCTAAACGAGAGACGGAGCCAGGGTGCTAACCAGGATTTTTGGTAGTTGGAATTGAAATAAATAGAAAATGCCTGAATAGAGACCATTTGTTTACGTGTGAACAGGGGCAGAGTCTGAGTACATTTTATGGATGACACACTGTGATTTAGAGTCAGATGGTTCCACTTTTCCACAGTCTGAGGAGGAGCCTGGAGCCGGGACAAAACCAGAGACTTAACCAGGGACTAAACCAGGGCACATTTTTGTTGCTCTAATAAATAATCGTTGCAGCCCTAACAATTAAGTAGTCTTTAATCTGTAAAAGTTGTACGGTGTATTGTTCATTTACGATATAACACAACATAATATTAGTTGCAGCTAAGTAGTTGCAATCCTAGTTTAGTGGCTGTTAAGACCTGCAGCTGCAGTTTCCTGTTGAACTCAGACCAAATAAAAATGGGGAATTCTCATCCATGTCCGGTTTCTGACATATTAGTCAGTCCTGATTTAGTCCTGGTCTCTCTGGGTCTTGTTTGTGAGCAGCACATTAGTCCAGTCTGTGGACGTTAGCTGTGCTAAAAGCGGCGCTAATTGAAGCTAAAACAAAAAACAAACTTCTTTGAGGACAGTCTGTGAGGAAAACATCCAAACCATTGCAAAACCTCAGATCATGAGCCACAGGTAAAAACACAGGTCAGAGTGTAATAAAGCCTGAACATGACAGAGTGAAGCTGCTTTGAGCTCTCATTTGATTCATTACATGAATAATTTGTCACTAAAATAAGTTTAAACTATAGATAGTGAGCTCATTTTGAGTTTGTGCAGCAATATCAACATGTCTGTGATACCAACATTTAAATAGAGATAAGTCAGTTATCTTAAGTTCAGGTGCAGGACCACACCCCTTTCATGCCTTCTGCAGCTACACTATTTAAGCCTGCAGTTAACACCCACTTGTGTTCGTGACTTCATGCCCCTCCCACATACCCTTTTTAATTATTCTAATTATTCCAATTTATCTTCTAGATGGGGGGCACTGAGGCCGGGAGTTTTACAGTTCATTCACTTTTTGTGATACTTGAAACTCAAGCAGGACGTTTAAAGCCACATGTTGGCACATTTCTAAGAAAGGGGGCAAAAATGTAGGGACTAAAAAACAGGGATGAACTCAGACAATAGACCTGGGACTAAACCAGGATCATCACATTAACATTTTAAGTAAAAAAAAAAAAAAAATCTTTTGAATTGACATAACATCATTTGAATATTGTTATCGGAATACTCCAAAAAATACTGAGATATTCATTTTTTGATCATATATCGCCCACAACTGAATTTCTTTCCCCCAGTTTCAATGACAAAATACCGGTAAGTGTTTTTTGTTTTGAGTGCTGTGGCGGACCCCAGCAGCAGACGTTTCCTCTGCTGTTAATGATTGGTCAGAGACAGATACGACTTTGAGCAAATGCAGGTCTGACCCAGAAACTCTCTAAACAAACTCTGAAGCCAGAACCTGTGCGAGCGACAAATAAAACCTAAAAAGCCTCCATTTCTCTGAACAGCTGTAACCGCCTGTGGCCACTTGAGGGAGCTCTGTCATTTACATCTGGAGCTAGAGTGATAGTATTACTTTCATTCAGCCAAAGATTTACTATATTTTATACCTACAATTTCATTTCAACATTCACAATTAAAAAAAGCACAAATGACAAGTAAATGTCGTAGGATAATTTGTGACGTGATTGTGATTATACATTTCTGTTAAGTTTTGAGTTTTTAATAAAAATCAATTGCTAAAGGTTTTTTTTTTTTTAATGAATAAAATAAAAACACGAAATGGCTGGTGTTTAAGCTTTAACTCTCCTTTTATCACTAACGGTTAATTATGTTAATTATTATTTTCTATGCACGTTTAAGGATCCTCCCTATAAATCAGGTGTGCTCTACATTTATTTTTGATATTTTATGTATACGTTTCCAGATGGATCAAGTGTCCGATGATGAATTGGACCATGGAGCGGAGGAGGACAGTGACAAAGAAGACCAGGATCTGGACCAGATGTTTGGGGCGTGGCTCGGGGAACTCGACAAACTCACACAGGTATAAACACTATTACTAATATTGCAATTGCTACAATATAGCGATTGGTACTAGTGATGGTACACACAGTACAACTACTCATTACAGTTACTAATGCTATTGACACT
>BJKM01001654.1:0-21270 GCA_015082035.1 Chaenogobius annularis | reverse complement strand
CCTCTGTGTCATATTTGGCTCGTGTCCCACCAGGAAGTACAAGTATAAACTTTAACAAACGGGTCAAATGCGTTTCGTCTTTAGGTCTCAGTTTGACTCGTTTTTCTGACGGGCGTAAACAACCGGACCTGACCTCTGACCTTTAAAGTACAATGATTCTTTGTTTTTATCTGATAGTTCTCTTCATTTTAATGACTTATTATTGTGCTCTACAGTTAAACGTGCCTTTACTTCTGAATAAGAACGGTTGCCGTGGGGACTTCAGCTCTGTTCCTCAATTCTGAATGTTTCAAGCAAATTTACATTTTTGACATTATGTTCCCTCTTGTCTCTCTCCTCTTCCTCTCTCCTCACTCTCTTCTCCCCTTCTCTCTTTCCTTTTCCTCTCTCTTCCTCCTCTTCTCTCTCTCCTCTCTCCCCTCTTCTCTCTCCTCACTCTTCTTTCCCTCTTCCTTCCCTCTCTCTCTCTCTCTCTCTCCCCTCTCTCTCCTCTTCCCTCTCTCTCCTCACTCTCTCTCCCTCTCTCTCTCTTCTCCTCTCTCTCCTCCTCACTCTCTCCTCTCTTCTTTTCCCTCTCTCTCCCCTTCCCTCTCTCCCCCTCTCTCTTCTCTTTCACCTCTCTCCTTTTCCTCTCTGCTCCTCTTCTCCTCCCTCCTCTCCTCTCTCTCCTCTCTCCTCTCCCTTCCCCTCTCTCCTCACCTCTCTCTCTCTCTCTCTCTCTCTCTTCCTTCTCTTCTCTCTCGACTCTCTCTCCTCTCTCTCCCCTTTCCTCTCTCTCTCTCCCTCTCTCTCACTCTCCTCTCCCCCCCTCTCTCCTCTTCCTTCTCCTCTCTCTCTTGCCCTCTCTTCCTCTTTCCTTCTCCTTCTCCTCTCTTCCTCTTCTCCTCTCTCCTCTCTACCCCCTCTCTCTCTCTCTTGCAGCTCCCTCACTCTTCTCTCCTCCTTTCTCTCTCTTCTCCTTCCCTCCTCTTCTCTCTCTCTCCTCTCTCTTCTCTCTCTTTCTTCTCTTCCTCTTCTCTCTTCCTCACTCTCTACCCCCCTCTCTTCTCTCCTTTTCCCTCTCTCTCTCTCTCTCTCCCTCTCCTTTCCACTTTTCCTTCCCCCCTCTCTCTCTTTCTTCCCCTCTCTTTTCTCCACTCTCTCTCTTTCTCTCTTCTCCCTTCCTCTCTTCTCTTCCCTCCTTCTTCCTCTCTTCTCTCTCCCTCTTCTCTCCCCTCTCCTCTTCCTCTTCCCCTTCTCTCTCTCTCTCCTCTCTCTCTTTCCTTCTTCCTCCTTCTTTTTTCTCTCTCTTTCCTCTCCCTCTCGCTTCTCTTTCCCTTTCTTCTCTCTCTCCTCTCTCTCTTCCTCTCCCTCTCCCTCCCCTCTCTCCCTCTCTCTTCCCTCTCTTCTCCTCTCCCTCTCCTCCTCTCCCTTCTCCCTCCCTCTCTCTCTTCTCTTCCTCCTCTTCCTCTCTCTCTCTCTCCTCTCTCTTCCCTCTCTCCTCTTTTCCCTCCCTCTCCCTTCTCCTCTCTCTCTTCCTCTCTCTCCTCTTCCTCTCTCTCTCTCTCTTTCTCCTCCCTTCTCTCTTTCCCTTCCCCTCCTCTCCTTCCTCTTCCTCTCTTCCTTACTCTCCTCCCCCCTCTCTCAACTCTCTTCTTTCCCTTCCCCTTCTTCTCTCTTTCTCTCTTCCCCTCTCCTCTCCCGCCTCTCTCTCCTCCTGCTCTCTCTCCCCCCTCTCTCTCTCTTCTCCTCCTCTTTCTCTCTCTCCCCCACTCACCTCTCCTCACTCTCTCTCCCCCTCTCTCTCCTCTTCCTCTCTCCTCACTCTCTCCCCCTCTCTCTCTCTCTTTCCCTCCCTCTCCTCTTCACCTCTCCTCACTCTCTCCTCACACTCTCTCACTCGTCCGTCACGTCACTCCTCGGTTCCTCCTCGGTTCCTCCTCCGTAGCTCCCGTAGCATCGCTCGCGCACAAACCGGGGCTCGAGCTTCATGGATCTGTTTGAGCTGGACTTCTTCCGGGACTGGGACCTCGAACAGCCGTGGTGAGTCGTTGCTCTTGTTTTTACGTGCCGCGCGTCGTGGCCAAAACGCGCCGTGACTGAAAACGAGCGGCGCGATACGTGGCAGCGCGTGCAGCGCGTGCGGCGGGCGCGTGCGGCGCGTTTGTGGACACGCGACACCGCGGAACATGCCACGGTAAATAAAGGCACGCGTTATTTCTTTGTGACAGCGGTGAGTCTGAACCGGAGGCGTGTTGTGCGTGCGCGTGCGTGTACGTGCGTGCAGGACGTAACGTGCTGCTGTGGACGCACGCGGGACGAGCGCCGGTGTTGACGGTGTTGACGGTGTTGGTCCGTGTGACATGCGCAGATGTGTTCATCACGACACCAGAACCAGGCCTGGGCCAAACGCGTTCGGTTGATTTCGTCTTAGAATTTTTTTGGAAACATTTCATTTCTTTTATTTTCTTGATTTAGTTCATTTCATTGTATCAAAGTTAGAAAAGGTGTCATATTTCATCCGGGCGACGTTAGCGGTCAAAACATCTCAATTCATTGAATAATCGTGACTCGACGACAGTTAAAATATAATAATTGTGTTTCTAACAAAGAGCGGCATTATTCTCTTCTATTTCTCTTATTTTTGTAACGCCCCAAATCACAACAGCGGTTTCCTCGAGGGGCGACAGTGGAACAAACGGAATAAACAGTGTTCACTTGGTGATGTCCCAAGCCCCCCTGTCCTGAGACCCTCCTTCTGCAGGACAAACTACCAAACCTCTTTGGAGAAGTTCCACAGTGAAGGAGAGATCCCACTCCCTCGGACGGACAGGAGGACGAGAGAGAGACAGAGGAGCTGGACCCACTCAGGAGGAGAACCAGGTCTGAGGCTGATGAAGAACCGTTCATCTGGAGTAGAGACCGTTTCACTTTCTCCCAGCAGTTGAGGAGCATCTGGATCCACAGGTCCTCGATGTGCTGCTCCACTCCCGAGGAAGTGGGAGAGAATGGAAATGTATTTCAATAATAGTTTGACTCCTCTTTAACCTTCTCTCCGGGACGAGGACGGATTCTGGGCCTCTTTGTATTCTGTGTTTGTGTTGTTTGTTGTTTACAGTTTCACCTGACACTGGCCTGACTTTTCTTTGCGTCTCGATCTCATTTTATTAAATCTAGTTTTCATTCAAGACGATGCACTCGCTCTAATCTCCAAGACAACAATTCCAATTGGATACATTTTTGACGTATGTCCCGCCTCGCTCGCCTCTCTCATTGGCTGCTGTAAACTGAATTATGGGTACTGAACACTTGTACGATGACAATTGTAGATGACCTGATCAGCCCAATCTTGATAAATCACTACATTTATCACTTTAACGTCTCTAAAATCTGGAACAAAATACTTTAACTACATTTTTTATGTGCTACTTTTACTCAAGTCATTTTGATTTTGATCCGGTGATGTGATTTGTCTGGTGACTGATTTGTCTGGTGTCACGATTTGTTCTGGTGATGTGATTGTTCTGGTGATGTTCTGGTGATGTCACGATTTTTCTGGTGATGTCACGATTTGTTCTGTGATTGTATTGATTGTTCTGGTGATTCACGATTTGTTCTGGTGATGTCATAATTGTGAGTATTTTGGGCAGACGTTGCGCCAGTAGATGGAGCAAAACTCAGTCAGTGGCCGTGGGAAACATCAGACACATGTTTGTTTTTTATTAGCATGTTTTTGTTCTAAAACAAGATGATGCCAATACTAAAGATACAAGAGGGTTTAAGGGGCAATTACGAAGGTCAGCGATCATGCAGAGAAAATGTGTCCTTTAACCTTGAAGCAGAAAGAGGCTCGAAAGTTTTCAGGAGGTCAGGGGGTTCAGGAGGAGTTCAGGGAGGTTCAGACCTTTCGGGAGGTTTCGGCGAGATTTGGGAGGTTCAGGGGGTTCAGGAGGTTCAGGAGGTTCGGTGTTTCAGGAGGTTCAGGGGTTCAGGGGGTTCAGGAGGTTCAGGGGTTCGGTGTTTCGGGAGGTTCAGGTGTTTCAGGAGGTTCAGGTGTTTCAGGAGGTTCGGGTGTTTCAGGAGGTTCGGAGGTTCAGAGGTTCAGGGGGTTCGGAGGTCGGGGTTCAGGGGTTCGGAGGTTCGGGAGGTTCAGCGAGGTTCAGGGGGTTCAGGGGGTTCGGGAGGTTCGGGAGGTTCGGAGGTTCAGTGTTTCAGGAGGTTCAACGCTCAGGGAGGTTCGGGAGGTTCGGGAGATTTCGGGGATGGGAGGTTCAGGGGGGTTCAGGTTGGGGGGTCAGGGGTTGGGGGTTTAGGGGTTCGGGGTTAAGGGGGTTCAGGTTCAAGGGTCTCGGTGGAGCCGGTGCTTTTGCCACTTAAAGCGTTCTCACATGTGATCAGTGGAAGGGCTCGTTAGACGACATCGAATTCTCATTGTAGCGCTGATGATATCTGAGCCGCGTGAACGAGTCCAAACGAAGCGACGGTTGGACTGAACGTGCAGTGACACAGATAAATAGGTCAAGGTCAGAGGTAAGAAGGTCAGAGGTCATGTCTGTGTCACTGGTTCTGTCCACGTGAGGAACAACAAACGGCACAAATAAACTAAAGTCACATGATTCGGTCTCACACAGCCTCAGGAAGTGGAGACGTTCTTCAGCTCAAAGACGAGATGGTTTGTCAGAGTATGAAGAGGACACGTTTGTGGAGCCAAAAGCAAACGTCTGTGGACTCAGATTTGGGAGATGTCGCTCAGTATACAAACATGTAAGACTGTTGACTGTAGGAGATGTCTATTTCGTCGGTTGGTGTGTTCTAGAGTGCGTGACCTTATTATTGGTTCGGGTTGATAGACTGAAGCTGACACAGACGCAGAGGGGAGAAGAGAGCTGCTGCGTGACTCAAACTTCCATGCTCCAGCGCAGAAGAGGAAGGAACAAGAAAAGAGAAACTACCAAGCACAATGGAGAACCGGCACAGTCTTATTAAGTCTGCCAAGAACCGAAGGCAGCCTAGAGAGTTCCGGTCCAACTCCCGTGGAGCCCTTGTGTTGAAGGTTTCTTAACCCTTATGGGCAACGTTCCTTCTGTGTTCTGTGGTCCTAAAGTGTCTGACAGTCTCTGGATCCAAAGTGGCCGTGATACGACCAGATGATTGGACAATGATTGACAGAGGATACAGATGATTGGGCAGACATTGGACAGATGATTGGGCTAGGACAGATGGATTGACAGATGTTGAGATTGATGATTGGACAGATGATTGGGCAGATGATTGGCAGATGATTGGGCAGAATGATTGGACAGATGATTGGGCAGATGATTGGGCAGATGATGGGCGATGATGATTGGCAGATAGATTTGGTGAACAAGATGGGCAGAGATGGACAGATGATTGGACAGATGGAAGTTGTGACAGATGATGTGGGACACAGAAGATTGAACAGATGATTGGACAGATGATGGACAGATATTGGGCAGTGAGGGTGTTCTAGTATTGAGTTAAGGACAGATGGAGTTGGGTCAATGATTTTGAGTGCATATGGATTGGGCAGAATGATTGGCAGATGAAGGTGTGGGCTGAGATGATTGGGACAGATGATTTGGGGCAGATCAGATTGGGCAGTGACATTGGGCATGATTATTGACAGATGATTGGGTACAGATGCTGGTACTCACAAGATGATTGGGCAGAGAATGATGGGCAGTAGCATCGGGAGATGAGTTGGGCAGATATTGATACAGATGAAATTGAGAGCCTCGTAATATGTATATGGGCAGATGATTGGGCAGGATGAAGTTGGGCGCAGATGATTTGTATGGGCAGATGAGTTAGGCAGCAGTATGATTGGGCAGATGATTTGCGTAGTGAATTGATTGGGCAGTGATTGGGCAATGATTGGCGCAGTGGGTCTTACTTATGATTGGACCTGCATTTGATTGTGAACAGATGTAGTGTAGGGAGCAGGATAGAATTGGGAGGAGACTAGATGGTTAGCAGATGAAGATAGAACAGCTTGATTGGGTCCAAGGAACTTGATCTGAGGCAGATGATGTGGCAGTATGCTTTGGGTTCAAAAACAAGATGATTGGACAGATGATTGGACAGATGATTGGATCAGAGAAAACTGTTTATGGCAGTTTGAAAACGACAAACGGAAAAGCCAAAACTCCAACGCATTTTGAAAAGAAGAGGTTCAAACTTTAGAGACTTTGTTTCCGTTTCAAACCTTAGATAAAAACCCTCGGCCGGGTTCTTCAGAATGTACGTACGAGTTAGTTGAAGTCACATGTGCAGTTTCTCTGTCACAGTCAAACAGACGAACCTCAGATTGGGACGCGTGACTGTAAAATACTTGATTGATGAATACTGATTTCAGATTTAATTATTTTATTTCAGACTTTAGTTCTTGATTTCAGACTTTGTTTCTTGATTTCAGACTTTGGTTCTTTGATTTCAGACTTTAGTTCTTGATTTCAGACTTTAGTTCTTGATTCCAGACTTTAGTTCTTGGTTTCAGACTTTGTTTCTTGGTTTCAGACTGTTTCTTTGAGTCAGACTTTGTGAGATGTTTTTATGACTTAACTAAAAGAAATAAGAAATGACTAAACTGAAGCTGAACGTTACTAAAGTTTCTGTGGCAGAAGTCGTTTCTCAGAGCGAATCCATTTATGAAACAGAACGGATCTGTCAGTCGGCAGCAGCTGAGAGAAATGAAGGTTTAGAGTTTAGAGTTTAGAGTTTAAGGTTTAGAGTTTAGAGTTTAAGGTTTAAGTTTAGAGTTTAAGGTTTAGAGTTTAGAGTTTAAGGTTTAAGGTTTAGAGTTTAGAGTTTAAGGTTTAGAGTTTAGAGTTTAAGGTTTAAGGTTTAGGGTTTAGTTTAGAGTTTAGAGTTTAGAGTTTAGAGTTTAGAGTTTAAGGTTTAAGGTTTAGGTTTAGGTTTAAGGTTTAGAGTTTAGAGTTTAGAGTTTAGAGTTTAGAGTTTAGTTTAAGTTTAAGGTTTAAGGTTTAAGGTTTAAGGTTTAAGGTTTAGAGTTTAGTGTTTAAGGTTTAGAGTTTAAGGTTTAGAGTTTAGTTAGTGTTTAAGGTTTAGAGTTTAGGTTTAGAGTTTAGAGTTTAGTTTAGTTTTAGTTTAGAGTTTAAGTTTAAGGTTTAAGTTTAGAGTTTAAGGTTTAGAGTTTAGAGTTTAAGGTTTAAGGTTTAGAGTTTAGGTTTAGAAGGTTTAGAGTTTAAGGTTTAGAGTTTAGTTTAGTTTAAGTTTAGAGTTTGTTTAAGGTTTAGAGTTTAGGTTTAGGTTTAGTTTAGTTTAGTTTAGTGTTTAAGGTTTAGAGTTTAAGGTTTAGTTTAGTTTAGAGTTTAGAGTTTAGAGTTTAGAGTTTAGTTTAGAGTTTAAGGTTTAAGGTTTAAGGTTTAGAGTTTAGTTTAGTTTAGTTTAGTTTAAGTTTAGAGTTTAAGGTTTAGAGTTTAGAGTTTAAGGTTTAGAGTTTAGTTTAGGTTTAAGTTTAGAGTTTAGAGTTTAAGGTTTAGAGTTTAAGGTTTAGAGTTTAAGGTTTAGAGTTTAGAGTTTAGGTTTAAGGTTTAAGGTTTAGAGTTTAAGTTTAAGTTTTAAGTTTAGAGTTTAGAGTTTAAGAGTTTAAGGTTTAGAGTTTAAGGTTTAGAGTTTAGTTTAGTGTTTAAGGTTTAGAGTTTAAGGTTTAGAGTTTAGTTTAGTGTGCTTTAGATTGTAGAGTTTGTCTTAGTGTTCATAAGTTTATGGTTTAAGTTAGCAGTTTAAGTAAGTTTAAGTTTTAAGTAAGTTAGAGTTTAAGGTAAGGTTGAGTTTAGAGTTAAGGTTTAAGTTATTAGAGTTTAGTTATAGAGGTTTAAGAGTTTAAGGTTTAAGGTTTAAGGTTAGTTAAGGTTTAAGAGTTAGTTTAGCAGGTTTAAGTTTAGGAGTTTAGAGTTTAAGGTTTAGAGTTTAAGGTTTCGAGTAGTAGTTAGGTTTAGACGTTTAGAGTTTAAGTTAGGTTTAGAGTTTAAGGTTTTAGAGTTTAAGTTTAAAAAGTTTAAGGTTTAGAGTTTAAGGTTTAAGAGTTTATTAGGTTTAAGTTTAGAGTTTAAGGTTTAGAGTTTGAGTTTAAGTTTAGAGTTTAAGGTTTCAGAGTTTAAGTTCTAGAGTTTTAGGTTTTTAGTTTAAGTTTAGGTTTAAGTTTAGTTTTAAGGTTTAAGGTTTAGAGTTTAGAGTTTAACGGTTTAGAGTTTAAGGTTTAGAGTTTAAGGTTAGAGTTTAAGTTAGACGTTTTAAGTTTAGAGTTTAGAGTTAAGGTCTAGGAGTTTTACGGTTTAGAGTTTAAGTTAGTGTAGGTAAGTCTTTAAGAGTTTAAGTTTAGGTTAGGTAGGTTAGGTTAGAGTTTAGAGTTTAGGTTTAGAGTTTAGAGTTTAAGGTTTAGATTTAAGCGTTAGTTTAGAGTTTAAGTAGATTTTAAGTTATAGGTTTAGAGTTTAGAGTTTAAGGTTTTTCGAGTTTCAAAGCTTTTTCAAAGAAGTTTTATTTTTTTTTCTTTTTGAGGATGGAAGTTTTGTGCCGCGTTAAAGGTTTTAGAGTTTAGAAAGTCTTTTTTTTTTTTTTGTTTAGGTTCTGAGTTAGAAAGTTAAGGTTTAGATGTTATATAGAGATGTTTAGTTATAGTAGTCGTTTTACACAGATCGACGCGCTCGGTTGAAGTGTCGATCCCTGAACGCACATTTGAGTGTGAATTTGAGTGAATCTGAATTATTTTTATTAATGCACAGAGAAAACTACTGCTCTTGAAGCGCTCTGAAGCCCTAGCCAAGCCTCTGAAGCCTGAAGCCTCTGAAGCCTGAAGCTGAAGCCTCTGAAGCCTCTGAAGCCCCTGAAGCCTCTGAAGCCTCTGCCTGAAGCCCTGAAGCCTCTGCTCTGAAGCCTCTGAAGCCTCTGAAGCCTCTGAAACTGAACCTCTGAAAACTCTGAAAACTCTGAAGCCTCTGAAGCCTCTGAAGCCTCTGAAGCCTCTGAAAACTCTGAAAAAACTCTGAGCCTCGTGAAGCAAGCCTCTGAAGCCTCGTAGCTGATAGCTCTGAAAGCCCTGAAGCCTCTGAGCCCTCTGAAGCTCTGAAGCCTCTGAACCTCTGAAGCCTCTAAGCCTGAAGCCTCTGGAAAACTCTGAAAACTCTGAAGCCTCTGAATCCTCTGAAGCCCTGAAGCCCCAGAAGCCCCAGAAGCCCCAGAAGCCCCAGAAGCCCAGAAGCCCCAGAAGCCCCTGAAGCCCCTGAAGCCCCTGAAGCCCCTGAAGCCTCTGAAAGCCTCTAAAGCAGGGGTGTCCAAACTTTTTTTCACAGAGGGCCGCATTTTGAAACCTATACAGAGCAAAGGGCCACAGACGATATGACAATGAAGTGAATAATTCAAGCATCTTTACATTTGACATAGTTTTGATGAGCCTCCACACCTTTAATAAGACTTGGAACATTAATATTAGGTTGATATAAACGTCAAAATGTTTGAATTTTTACCAATTTTACGTTAAAAAGTACCTATTTATTGTATTTTTTGGGCAAAGCAGCAGGAAAGCCTGAGGCTGCCAAACAAAAAAATTAGAGTCTGAGGGCCACATTTGGCCCCCGGGCACATAGTTTGGACACCCCTGCTCTGAAAGCCCCCTGAAGCCCCTGAAGCCCTGAAGCCCCTGAAGCCCTGAAGCCTGAAGCCCTGAAGCCCCTGAAGCCCTGAAGCTCTGAAGCCCCTGAAGCCCCTGAAGCCCCTGAACCCCTGAAGCCCTGAAGCCCTGAAGCCCTGGCCTTAAGCCCCTGAAGCCCCTAAGGCTCTTAAGCCCCTGAAGCCCCTGGAAGGCTCTTAAGCCTAGCCACCTGACGCTCTTAAGCCCCCTGAAGCCCCCTGAAAGCCCCTGAAGCCTGAAGGCCTGAAGCCCCTTGAAGCCCCGGAAGCCCCTGAAGCCCCTGAAGCCCCTGAAGCCCCTCTGAAAGCCCCTGAAGGCTCTTAAGCCCCTGAAGCCCCTGAAGCCCCTGAAGCCCCTGAAGCCCCTGAAGCCTCTGAAGCCCCTGAAGCCTCTGCTTCTGCTGCTTCTGCTTCTGTCCACGTGAAACACAAACGACTAAAGTCACATAGTTTAGTCACAACAGCCTCAGGAAGACGAGAAGATGAAGAGGACACGTCTGTGGAGTCTTTTTGAGGGCAGTTAAGGATTCATTTGATGATTGATCTCTGGATTCATCGATTGGTCGTTGAACTCGCGTTCTTCTCCAAATGACAAACGACTTTAAAACGTGTCTTAGGCTGAAGAAGGACTTTCTTTTCGAACAGTAATCATCTTAAATCTTCTACTCCTCAACAGAAGCAGTGACCTGTCCTCCTCCATTAGAACCAGAGACACTTGGTTGAGTCCGTTATTGCTTTATCCCTGTGCCTTTCTGAAGTCCTCTCGTGTTTCTTTTTAACTTCAGAAGGAAGAAATTAGGTTGTTTTAGGGCGAGACTTTAGTTCAGTGCTTTGAGTTCCGGTGCAGTTTGCTCTGTTCTTTTTGCTTGGACTTGTGGAGACTGTCTTCGGTTCAAAATGAGTTTGAAAAGTCTCAGCGTTCGACACGGAGAACCGTCAGCTGTCGTCTCAGTCGCGCTTTATCGAGGCCGATGGAGGTGTCGCCCCAAAAAGTGCAGCATCTCGGACCGACCGGACCTGCCGCAGAGACGCAACTTTCACTTTTATGTAAATCTGGAGTCGTTTGTCTTTGGAGCGTCAGAGGAGAACGAGGGAGAGGAGCGTCTGGGCACAAATATCTCTGTGATAAATGTCTGGAGCTGAACTGGAAAACCTGCTGCAGGAGACAAAGAGAGATGGAGAGACGAAGAGGAAGAGGAGAAGTGCAAAACAGACTCGCAGCTCCACCAGAGTTTAGCTTTTGGCCGCTCGAAATGCACAATTCACACATGACCACACGAACGAGGAACGACAGCCAAAAGAAGAGAAGCAAAAACATGAACACGTGTAAGAGAACACGCCACAAACACATGGGATGGAACATGACGAGCCTCAGCAGGTCCAGAGGCTTTTCAAGAGTTCACATCGAGGAGATCGAGCTGTGAATCTGGCTCGGATTCACGTTCTCCTTCACAAAGTGTCTCTGGAGATGTTCTGCAGATGTTTGTGGGACTATTATGAACCCTGGACATGGAACGTTCACGGACACAGAGCCTGAAACTGACGGCGATGAAACGGCGAACCTATTATGAACCCTGGACATGGAACGTTCACGGACACAGAGCCTGAAACTGACGGCGATGAAACGGCGAGAACATGAGAACATGTCGTGAAGCGGCTGAGCACGACAGAGGCTCATGAAGCCACTTCTCTGTCCATCTGGAGCTTTTGAATCCCGTAAAAACCCGATCCCCGCGAGCTCTGAAACGGACAAAGTCCGGTAACTGGACGCCGCTGGTTTCGGGGGGAATTCCCGCCGCCGTCGCCGCAGTGTGGAGTGGTGCATGCTGGGATCGGTGCTGCTCAGGAGAGGTCTGCTGAAGTCACAAGCTCTGCAGGATTGATGCGTTTCCACGGTAACTCTGGTGGAGTGGTTAGCACCCTGCACTCACATTTCACCGCAAAGAGAAAAACTATTCACTTTCAGCTTCCACTTTTCCCATTCAAAATGTACTACTAAAGCTGCTACTGCCACCTGGAGGACAAAAGCAGCATGTTCACTGTGGGCTGTGTCCCCTTCTGTCACGTCCCCAAAGACCCCGTTTGTCCACAACTGTGTGACTGTGGTCGGGAGGGACCGGTGGGCTTACAGAGGTCACTCCAGACTGAGCTGTTTGTTTCAGTTTGTTAGCAGACGGCTAATGCTAGTGGCTATGCTAATAAACATTAGCATTCTCGCAGACAGTTTTAACGAGCCTCATTTCCAACTGTCACTCCCGTTTCACACTGTCCAGGAAAGCACACACACACGCAACATAAAACATACACACACACACACACACACACACGCAACATAAAACATACACACACACACACAATATGAACCAGACACACAATATAAAACTCACACACAATATGAACCACACAAACAATATAAAACACACACACACACACACTATGAACCAGACACACAATATAAAACATACACACACACAATATGAACCAGACACACACAATATAAAACACACACACAATATGACCACCAAACAATATAAAACACAACAATATAAAAAAACACACACAATATGTAATATAAAACATTTTTGAACACACACACATATGTTTTATGTACTGGTTTAAGTCCTGGTTTAAAATGGGTTGAACTGTTTTATTTTTGACCTGGTTTACTGTTTAGACCTGGTTTAGTCCTGGTTTGAGCGCTGGTTTAGATTCTGTTTGATACTCCCTGGTTTAGACCTGGTTTAGACCTGGTTTAGTCCTGGTTTAGTCCTGGTTTAGTCCTGGTTTAGCCCTGGTTTAGTCTGGTTAGCTGGTTTAGCCCTGGTTTAGTCCTGGTTTAGTCCTGGTTTAGCCCTGGTTTAGTCCTGGTCCTTGGTTTAGTCCCTGGTTTAGTTCTTTCATAATAAACAGTCTCTGAATCTGTTGGTCAGATGTTCAGTCGCAATGTTTTTGGAGTGAGAGCATTTTGTCCTTCACTTCTCTCTCTTCTCTCTCTCTTCTCGGTCCGGAGCCTGTTTGCCATGGAAACGCATGAATCGAGGGCTGTGGCTGCGAGTCCCAAAAATGCATTATTTTTTTTCTCTCTTTTCCGTTCTTAGCCCCCCCTCTCCTCTTCTCTCTCTCTCTCTCTCTCTCTTCCCTCTCTTTACCTCTCTCGTACCTCTCTCTACCTACTCTCTCTCTCCCTCTCTCTAACCTCTCTCACCTCTCTCTCCTCTCTACCTCTCTCTCTCTCCCTCTCTCTACCTCTTCTCTCTCTCTTCCTTCTCTCTCTCCTCTACCTCTTTCTCTCTTTCCTCCTCTCTCTCTACCTCTCTCTCTACCTTCTTCTACTCTCCTCTACCTCTCTACCTCTCATCTCCACCTTCTCTCTCTCTCTAACCTTCTTCTCTTCCTCTCTCTCTCTCTCTCTCCTCTCTACCTCTCCTCTCTCTACCTCTCTCTCCCTCTCTCCTCTCTCTCTCCCTCTCTCCCCCTCCTCTTCCTTCTTCTCTGTCTTCTACCTCTCTCTAACCTTCTCTCTTCTTCGTACCTCCCTCCCTCTCTCTACCCCCCTCTGATCTCTCTCTCCTCTCCCTCCCTCTTTTTATATATATATATATATTATATATATATATTTTTTTTTAGATTAAACATAAAAATACAAATAGACATCAAGTACACATTTTAAATTAAAATAAGTCTCCATTTGCCTGATGTCTGTCCTATTCTCAGGTCCAGTTCTTGATGTTTTGTGTCGTCCATTTCTTTGTGGATTCTTGTGATTTTCCAGTCACCAAAAGTACATTCCAAAGGTATCCATGTGGTCGGTGTCCATGGCAGGAGTTTTCATAGTTTCTAAAGTTCAGAGGGGGAAATGTCAAAAACAGTCTTTTTATGAGCAACAGGACAGTCCAGAACACGTGATAGTGGTTTGCCTTCCTGGTGGCGCTGCTTTCTCCAATAGATGCATTTCCCTGTGAATAATGAGCACTTTGACCTGGAATTATGAAAACAGCATGACCTTCTCTTCCCATTTGTTTTTAATATATTTAGTATTTGTCCAAGATTAGAAAATGCAAAAAAAAAACATCTTATATCCCCTTGAAAGTTCTGCTTCATAATCCTTTGATAAACATCTCAGAGGGTTTCAATGGGTCATGACTTTGTTTCAGATGTCTTGGTTATAAAGAAACTCCTTATTTTGTAAAAACTATAAAAGTCCTGTTTCTCCAAGTCAAAGGATTCTGTTCAACATTCTCAAACCTTTAGACCTTTTGTAATCCAGACCTTGAGTCTCAGGTGCAGTTCTGTTTGGTCCAAAACCTTGGTCAGAAGCCGAGCCAGTTTAAAGACCTGAACCTCTTTGTTGAGTTGTATGTTGTTGATCAGCTCCTTCCATGGTCGTAAGCACAGGTTTGACCCAGGGATTCTCACTTCCTCCTCATGACCCAAGCGTCTGTCATGTGCCCAGTAAGGCCTGCACAGGAACCCCCGGACAAACATTACTCTCAGGATGTTTCCATTGAGCTTCATATTCTGGGTCACACAGCAACGCTCTGAATGGGAGCTGAAATAAAAGTCAACCCCCGCTCCTTTTCTTTTAGAGAATTGTAGAGTTTTAAATCAGATTTCGAGTTTCTTTCCTCATCACACAAATCTAGAGTTTTATTCCACTCAAACAGAGTCTGGAGCAGAGAGAGAAATCTGGGCGAGACATTCATGTTTATAGGTCGGTGTAATCCCTTCATTTATAGGATTTAAACAAGAGTTCCCAGACCTGGTTCTCTGATTGAGAATGACTCTTTGGATGAGAGTTGAAACGTTTTGTTTTTTTCTAAAACAGAGTCCAGATGAAACAACTGAATCTTTTTCTACATTCAATGTTTATAGTTTCAGTCCTTTGACTTAGACTTAAGTGTGGATCAGAGTCCAGTTTTCAAGCTCTCTTCTTTAGAGCTGAGAGAAGAGAGTGTAGTTTATCTCTGAGTGTAGGAGCCAAAACAGGAAATTTTGCTTCTACTGTGTCTGAAGGCAGTTGCGTGCGGCTGCGGAAAGAATGTCTCAGACCCTTCGACCATCAGCACAGGAGCTCCACAGGGCTGTGTACTTTCCCCTTCTGTCTTCTCCCTGGACACAAACTGCTGCACCTTCAGCCACGACGACACCCCCCTCCATCGGGCTCTTCATCTCGGACGGGATGAGTCTGTCTACAGGAGGGAGTGGTCCGGCTGGTGCCTGGTGCAGCGGCAACAACCTGGAGTTCAACGCCCAGAAGACAGTGGAGATGATCGTGGACTTCAGGAAAGCCACAGCCCCCAGCCCCCCTCATCATGACAGACTTCCCCCATCACCACCGTGGACTCCTTCCGCTTCCTGGGCACCCACCATTCACCAGGACCTCAAGTGGGAGACCCTCCATCAGCTCCCTCATCAAGAAGGCCCAGCAGAGGATGTACGTCCTGCGGCAGATGATGGTGCAGTTCTACACGGCCATCAGTGAGTCCATCTGGAGCCACAGCCAGGGACAAAACAGAGAACTACAGCGCCCTCTGCTGAGAAGGTGATTGGCTGCAGACTTCCATCTCTGCAGGACCTGTACGTCTCCAGGGCTCTGGGACGAGCAGGTCGGATCACAGCTGAGGCCACTCCCCTCAGGCAGGAGGCCACTCCCCTCAGTCCGGATGGACCAGAACCTCCCGCCACAAGAACAGTTTCTTTTCCTCTGCCGTTGGACTCATGAACGCTTCTAAACTCCTGTCACTTTAACTACAACTCTTCATCACTCACTGTCACTTTCTGCACTACAGCTTTAAATTTAACTGTAAACTTGTGTACATAGAAATGCCTATTTTTATTTTTATTTTATACTATAGTCATTTTAAATAGTTTCTTAATGCCATTTGGGTTGAATATATGTTGTTTTATTATTGCTCAGTGTTTTATGTTGCACCTTAAGGCCGAGACAAATTCCTGTTTGTGAAGTTTGTTCATTGACAATGGAAATAAACTCTTTCTGATTCTGATTCTAATTACTATTGGAGTTGTCTCCATCTAGTGGCCAGCCTAAAGATGGCTATATAAGGAGAAGGCTGTACCTGGAGGCGTGGCTGCAGCAGGAAAAGACCGTGTTTGACCTCCATCTGAGCCCTGCTGTCTTTGTTCTAGTTCATCTTTATTCATCCGCAGTTGTTTAAAGAATTATTTTTGACACAATTTTGTAAGATGAATAAATAACATTTTCATTTTAAAAGTGGAGTGTCAGGCCTATTTTTCACTCAGTCTCCAGGAGGAACCGGATTAAAACTGACTCTACTCTGAGATCGTTGATGGGTCTTTATGGAGGACCACGCCTAAATATTTAGAGATTCTGTGCCATTTAAATGGGTAAGTCTTTCTAAAGGACAGAGGGGGGCGCCAGTGAGAGAGAATTTCTGTTTTCGTACATTCAATTTGTGTCCAGACATTGGACCAATGAACATAGGGTATGGACATGTCTGGTTTGGTCAAATACAATAGAACTTCATCTGCAGCAGGCAATTTCATGTTCCGTCCCATCGATTAAAACACCGTGAATTGGTTCCGATTGTCTTATAAATTGGGCCAATGGTTCTAAGTACAAAGTGAACAACAGAGGGGACCAAACACAGCCCTGTGTCACGCCTCTCTCCAGAGTGAGTCTGTCAAGTGAACATTCATTTTAATTCTTCATGTTTTTCTTGATGTTGGACCATCGTAAAAGCCTCAATATTTTTATTATTTGAAACGTGTTCATCACTTTAAATAAATAAGTCCAGCTCACAGAATCCAACCTTCTCAGGTCCAACTTTCTTCCACTTTGTTTAGTTGTGTGTGTTTTGGTCATTGTGTGTAATGATGGTCTGATGTCGTGTTGTGTTTTTCGTTGGGTCATAAATCGGTCCTGATGTGGATACATTTGGGAGGATTTGTCCATTTCTTTGGACGATTGAGGTGTGAAACGATAGTCACATTCAGGACTGAGATGGGTTCTATGTGAGGCACAGTCCAGTGGGGTTCCCCTCTTTAAGGCCTTAAGGACATGATGCTTCTTCACACTCGGAGGTCTGAGCTTTTTGAAGCCCAGTTCAAAGTGTGTCTTTAGAGCTTCAGAGCTTGAGGTGAACCCGTCGCCCTGGAGATTTACTGTTCTTCAGTCTTTGATTGCACCTGAAAGTTCAGTATTCGTTATTTCAGCATTTGTTGTTTTGCTCCTCGGTCATGGTTAGACTGTCCAGAAAGATTGTATTTCTTCTTCTTTGTTCCTGATATTTTGGTGAAACGTTTTTAGAAGAAGGATTCAAACGATAGATTGTATTTGTTCTTTATGTTGGTCTAAATACATTATTCTGCATTTTTTTCTTTTGGCCGCTGGCGACAGCAATGACGCCGCCCCTCCCAAAACCGGCCTTAGCTCGCAGGCCCAGAGACACGGGTGGAAAACTCACGTGTCGTTTTCTCTTCACTACGCTCAATGTCCTTTGTCTTCATTTGTAACAAATTGTGCCTCTAGCCAGTAACTGAATAAGCCCCTGCTAAATAGGAAACCAGGACTAAACCAGAGGACTTAAACCACAGGGGAGAGACTACCAGCAGAGGTCCTTTACAACCAGGACTACAACCAGACTAAACCAGCGAGAGCGTTCGTCTGAAAACCCAGGACTAAAACCAGGACGGTGCCCCCCTCTAAACCACCCAAGGGGCTCCTCCCTTCGCCCCCCTGAAACCGGGGAGGGCCTAAACAAGGACCTAAACCAGGGCTAAACCAGGCTAACCAGACCTAACAGGACTAAACCCAGGGCCCTTAACCCAGGGTAAACCAGGACCCAAACCAGGCCCTTAAACCAGCAGGCTTAAACCAGGGCTAAACCAGTCTATACCAGGACCAAACCAGGGACTAAACCAGGGGTCTAAACCAGGGCCTAAACCAGGGACTAAACCAGGGCTAAACCAGGACTAAACCAGGACTAAACTCAGACTAAAATACCAGGGCTAAAACCAGGCCTCCTAAAACCAGGACTAAACCAGGACTAAACCAGGTCTGAACAGGGACTAAACCAGGACTAAACCAGACTTCTTTACAACAAAAGAAATGTCCTTTTCTCTTTTCTAAATTTAACATAATTTCAAACTTTTGAACAACTTTGGCACATTTTCTGAAAAAAATATTTTGTGAAAATTGCCCGCGTCACGATCAAACCCTCCTACAGAGTTCATCTTTGTGTTGTTTTAGTTGGTTTCATCGGAGCAGAAGTGTAAAAGAGCAGCTGCGTTCGGCTTTTGAAGGATCTGAACGACGTCAAAAATCAAAAATGTTTTTATAAGATCAGATTAAAAAACAAACAGAAGTTTAAAAGTTTCAAAAGCAGAAAGATCCAAAGAGCGGAAAACTGGGGCCGGAGTTTATCTGAGCAAGTGATCCAAACAGAGCCTTGGTTTGTCCTAGTTAGCCTTGGTTTATCCTGATTTAGCCCTGGTTTAGCCTTGGTTTAGCCCTGGTCCTGGTTTAGTCCTGGTTTAGCCCTGGTTTAGCCCTGTGTTTAGTGTCCTGGTTTTAGCCCTGGTTTAGCCCTGGTTTAGCCCTTGGTTTAGTCCTGGTTTAGCCCTGCTTTTTTTAGTCCCTGTTGTTTAGACCTGGTTTAGCCCTGGTGTTAAGCCCTGTTTGTCCTGGTTTAGTCCTTTGGTTTAGCCCTGGTTAGTCCTGTCTTATGTCCTGCCGTTTAGCCCTGTGTTGTAGTCCTGGTTTAGCCTGGTTTTAGCCCTGGTTTAGACCTTGGTTTAGTCCTGTTTAGTCGCTGGTTTCTAGACTGGTTTTAGACTGGTTTAGACCTGTTTAGTCTGGTTAGCCAAATGTATTTTAGCCCTGGTTTAGACCTGGTTTAGACCTGAGTTTAGTCCTGGTTTTAGTCCAGTGTTTAGTCCATTGTTTAGCCCTGGTTTAGCCCTGCCGTTTAGACCTGGTTTAGACCTGGTTTAGTCCTGGCTTTTAGCCCTGGTTTAGTCCTGGTTAGTCCTGGTTTAGTCCTGGTTTAGCCCTGGTTTAGCCCTGGTTTAGTCCTGGTTTAGTTCCTGGTGTAGACCTGTTGATAACGTGGTTTAGTTCCTGGTTTTCTCCTGGTTAGCCTCTGTTTAGCCTGTTTAGTCCTGGTTTAGCCCTGTTTAGTTCCAGGTTTAGCGTGCGTTTAGCCCTGGTTTAGTCCTGTTTTAGTCCTGCGTTTAGTCTGGATTTAGTCCTGCGCTGTTAGACCTGGTGTAGTACCTGTTGTTTAGTCCTGGTTATTCTGGTTTATGTCCTAGGTTTTTGTCCTGGTTTAGACTGTAGCCCTGGTATAGCCCTGGTTTAGCCCTGGTTTAGTCCTGGTTTTTTTCCTGGTTTTGTCCTGCGTTTGTCCTGGTTTGTCCTGGTTAGCCCTGGTTTAGTCTCTGGTTTAGCCCTGGTTTAGACCTGGTTTAGTCCTGGTTAGTCCTGGTTTTGTCCTGGTTTAGACCTGGTTTACCTGTTTACTGTTAGCCCTGGTTTAGTTCCTGGTTTAGCCCTGTTTAGTCCTGGTTTAGTCCTGGTTTAGCCCTGGTTTTAGTCCTGGTTTAGCCCTGGGTGGTTAGTCCCTGCTGTTTAGTCCTGGTTTAGACCTGGTTTAGCCCTGGTTTAGTCCTGGTTTAGACCTGGTTTAGTCCTGGTTTATCTTGGTTTAGATCCTGCTTTAGACCTTATTTAGTCCTGGTTTAGAAATGGTTTAGTCCTGCTTTAGACCTGGTTTAGTCCTGGTTTAGTCTTGGTTTAGTCCTGCGCTTTAGACCTTATTTAGTCCTGGTTTTAGTCTTGGTTTAGTCTGTTTAGTCTGGTTTAGTCCTGGTTTAGTCCTGGTTTAGTTTTGTTTAGTCCTGGTTTAGTCCTGGTGTAGTCCTGGTTTAGTCCTGGTGTAGTCCTGGTTTAGACCTGGTTCAGACTTGGTTCAGACCTTGTTTACACTGGTTTACACCTGGTTAGTCCTGTTTTAGCCTGGTTCCAGCGCCCCCTTGCTGACCCTGTGGTTTGTGCGTCCTCAGTCATGTGTGGAGAGCGAGCGCAGCGCCCTCAAGAGGAGAGAGTGGGAACGACGCACGCAGGAGGTTCAGCAGGACGACGACCTGTTCTCCAGCGGCTTCAACCTGTTCGGAGAGCCTTATAAGTAAGTCAGATGCCCCTCCCCCTGTGCAGTGATGCCCGATCCCACCGGTGCCAGATGCCCCTCCCTGTGCCAGATGCCCCTCCACCTGTGCCAGAATCTCCTCCCCCTGTGCCAGATGGCCCTCCCCCTGTGCCAGATGCCCTCCCCCTTGTGCCAGATGCCCTCCCCCTGTGCAGATGCCCCTCCCCCGTTGCCAGATGCCCCTCCCTGTGCCAGATGCCCCTGCCACCTGTGCAGATGCCCTCCCCCCGTGTGCCCTCGATGCCCTCCCCCTTGCCAGATGACCCCCTGTGCAGCATGCCCCCTGTGTCCAGATGCCCTCCCCCGTGCCAGATGCCCCTCCACCTGTGCCAGATGCCCTCCCCCTGTGTCAGATGCCCTCCCCCTGTCTGTCAGATGCCCTCCCCCTGGGTCAGATGCCCTCCCCCTGTGTCAGATGCCCCTCCCCCGTGCCAGATGTCCGCCCCTGTCAGATGCCCTCCCCCTGTTCAGATGCCTCCCCCTGTGCCAAATGCCCTCCCCCTTGTGGTCAGATCCCCTCCCCTGTGTTTCAGATGCCCTCCCCCTGTGTGTCGATGCCCTCCCCCCTGGGTCAGATGCCCCTCCCCCTCCCTCTCCTCTCTCTCTCCTCTCTCTCTCTCCTCTCTCTCTCTCTCTCTCTCTCTCTCTCTCTCTCTCTCTCTCTCTCTCTCTCTCTCTCTCTCCCCCTGTCTCTCTCCACCCAAAGTGGCCCTGCATAGGCTTCTAGGCCCAAAGCGGTCTGGTTTGGGCTCTCAGGTGGGACTTTAGCTCATGTGGAGGAGCTCCCACACACAGCCAGATGGATTGCGTAGTTGAGCAGAGGAGAATGCCAAACAGGGCCTTAAAAAACTCTGAATCTACAGCAACAAAAAAAGAGACAAAAAACGTTGACAAACCCGATTTAAAGTTACTAACTTCCTCTTACAAACTGACAAAAACATGACCAAAAACGCAACGTTCGTGACCAAAAAGATGCGTGACGGGGAAAAATGCCACTAGAAATGACTACGAAAAAACAAAAATGAAACTTAAAGCCGACCAAAAATGACAAAAACGTGATTTGACCTCGTGCTAAAGCGCCGTGTTTCCCACTGATGCTAACTTATATGTCGAACCTTAGCAACACAAAGCTAGCAAAGCACGTTAGCAACAACTGTTTCCTGTTGATCGCTCGCTTTGGCGCTCGCCTTGGCGCTCGCCTTTGGTGTTCGCCCTGGCGCTCGCTTAGGCGCTCGCCTTGGCGCTCGCTCTTGGCGCTCGCCTTGGCGGCTCGCCTTGGCGCTGCCTTGGCGCTTCGCCTTGGCGCTCGCCTTGGCGCTCGCTTAGGCGCTTGCCTTGTGGCACTCGCCTTGGCGTTCGCCTTGGCACTCGCTTTGCGCTTTGCTTAGGAACTCACCTGGCGCTTCGCCCTTGGCGCGCTCGCCTTGGCGCT
>BJKM01001653.1:0-21294 GCA_015082035.1 Chaenogobius annularis | reverse complement strand
GCTCTGTGAGTTTGCTCCATCTGTGTCAAAGACAAGACCAGGAAGTGTCAGGAGTTACTCTTATATAAATCTAAAGTCAGTATGCAAATAGTTTACCATTAACAACCAAGAAGGTGCCGTTCATAAAGTCGTGTCCAAATCCATCACTTGAAGTACAATAGTAGATTGCTTCGTCCTCTTTTTCTGATATTGTGCATAGTAAAAACATGCTGAGTATCCACTGTGGTTAAATGAAAAACGTTGATCCTTGAATGGATCATGAACGGTCTCAGATTTAAAATATACTGATGCAATAAACTGCATCATTTGTCCTGGAGTTTGCTTGTACCAGTAAACATGTCTACCATACTCAGAATAACACGTAAATGTGACATTGTCTTCAGGCTGAACCACTGTCACAGGTGTACTTGGTCCTCTGCACTTTGACCTGAAAAGAAAAGAACACGTCCATAAAAGAATCACCATGATATCTCATATATTTTATGCCTGTATTTCACTTACAGAAGGTGCTCAGAAAGATGAAGGCAGTGAGAGGTCCAATCATGTTTCCGTCTGATGGTCCACGCAGACTTACATGTGTATTTTTATATTACAGACGAAAGGGGGAAATCGCAGCGATTGGCTGAAGCTCAAACTTACCACCCCCTACGTCATGAACTGTGTCTTGGACTTGATCTCATGTAAATGTAAGATCAAGAACTATTCTTAAAACCATTTAGTGCACAGAGATTGTAATTCAGACCAGGTTAAATCAAAATCTAAGGCGAAACTAAGGTGTAAAGACAAAATAATTTATAAAATGTGCATTATTGTAAAGAATCAGCTTTTATGAATGGCCCCCAAAAAAATGACTTTATTCATCCTTTAACTTAAGAAAACATGATACGTGACAAAAGGGAGACAGAAATCTCCATCCGTGGGTAAATGTTACAGCCATCAACACAATGGCTCGTTAGACTTTACAATTATTGGATGTGTAGTCCTGTCAATAATAAAAAGCGGTGTGTTGCTCACAGCTGCCCTTGTGCCCTGCAAAATATGGAGAGGAAAATAATATGTTATCGCCAAAACAAAAAATATACAAGTACATAAGTGTAGATTTTAATTGGCCCATAATTCATCAACACAACACAGTCATGCAGTAACCTAAAACAGGAAATGGTCCACAGTTGCAGTCACCTCTGTAGTGTGCACAGACTCTTCCTCTCTTCACACAGACACAGAGGACGATGATCACGAGCACACAGCCAGACAACAAGACTGACAGAGCCACAGTCACTGGATCTGCAAATATTTAGAAACAGTTACAGATGGACTTACAATGATATGTTCTGAAAGTAATAGGTATTAGATATAGAGTCAATCAATCTAATTTCATTTCCATAGGTTTATTTGGTTATTTGAGCTCATGTCACATACTATAACATTCAAGCTAAAGTTCCTTGGTCTTTTTGTTCATCAATTTGCCAAATATATAATTTATTGTTTTTCCATTGCTTTTTGAGTCATCTAATTTAGGCTGAATGTGGAGCTTAAAGTCACCAGCACTGATAAGGGTTCCTGCATAGTGAGATCCTGACCCAAAAAAAGATCACATGTTGGAGGAAAAAACATTTCTAATGAAAGAAAGGGCCCCTCAGAGGGGACTTTCCATTCACTCACCAAGTTCAGTCCATTCAAGTAAGGACTGAATACAACTCCTCCCCAAACAGCACGCTTCACACTCTAGTTACTGCTCTACAGTTGTGTTGGTTTGTAAGCGTTTAGCTTTTAAAAGTAACTCATTATGTCCTTAAGCAATGAAAAACATCGCTAACTTACTAGCCACTGGAACTCAGCTACAAAATAGTGATTATAACGAAGGAGAAGGGTTTTTTCAAAACGCGCATCTGAAAGTTTATTTCTCTTGAGGACAAGACTCCCATGCACTAGTTGAGCAACGCACATGCTCACAACACACCGTGCTCTGGGATTGCGGTGAGGAGATGAGGCTTTACTAATTCGGGGGAAAAAAGTAACTTGGGGAGTATTAGATTACATGGGTGCACAAAACTAACATGTTACGTTCCTCATTACGCTAAAAAATTTAATTTGAGGACTCTTAACTCATTACCAGCTAACGCGTTACCACCAGTATATATTTACTTTCCCAACTCCTACACACCAGATCACCCACATTTAGCTCCTCTATTAATCCTGGGAGCAGGGTCATAATGTAAACATGGGTCAATAAATTCAAGTTACAAATAAACAAAAGAAATGTATAGAGCAAATGTTCCTATGTAAATACCATCCTTATTTCAATGTCTAAAACATCGGCATGATGACTAGAGTATTTAAACAATTTACCGTTACCATTAACAACCTCTCTCTCTGAGTGGAGTTCCTTAAAGGGTCGGCAAGAAGTTGAACATTTAGTTTGTATTTGACTGGCGGAAGTAAACTGGTTCAGCGTATTTGAGGCAAGTGTCACAAATATCAGAAGAATTAATGTTGCTGAACAAGGTAAAACATTTAATATTTGTATATGTGTGGCAGTAGGGGGTTTTAGGGGGTTTTGCCACAACTATAAGTCCAGTAGGTGGCGCTTAAGAGTATAAAAGCCTCTCTCGGACTCGTGCATTTCCGCTTCCGGTCCAGCGTCTTTGGTGCGCCAGTGCCATGGTGTGGCTGAGCCCCGTGACGCACCGCTTCATGGCACATTGTTGCTTTGCTTTTGATGCTGGGGTCCGACGTGTAGTTAGCCGGCTATGGTGCTGTCAGCCGTCACCCATCAAGGGTGGGCGTTCCACGAGCCTTTATATGAAGCTTCGGGGTTGAGCCACCGGCCTGTTGCTGCTTTGCCTTTCTGTGTGGGCTGCCTGCCCTGGCCACAGTGCCTGTGTTCCGCATCGCCTGGTTTTATGTTTGGTTATGTAGTTTATTTCAAACCAAAGGATGTGCATCGAGAGTGAGCAATATTACAATTAATGAACTCAAAGGACTCTTATATTTTTATTTCTGAAACCAAGAACAAAGTATTTAAAATATATAAGTAATAAATTATTGTATCGAACTGAATGGCCTCCTTTTCATCAATGTGGACGAAACTGTGCGCCTTATAGCTCTGCGTATGTTGGGTATGTTACATACCCTTCGTTGGGTTTTATATAAAGAAATGTGTTTTTAGAGGGCGGCTGGCGTTGGTTGGCCGCAAAATTGATGCAGCATAGTTCAGTTTCATTAGCCTGATTTATTTGTCACAAGTAGTCTTTATCAGTTTATGTTTCACCTTAAAACCTGTCGTATTTATCCTGTTTTCATTTATCATTATTGTATTATCTTCCATGTAGTTTGCTTTTCAGTGTGTTTTTGTTTTACGTCAAGCATTTGTATATTTTCAAGATTGTAAATGGGGTGGTAATGACATGGTTTATCTGACTGACAGTTACGCAAGTCTGCTAAAGGTATAAGTCAGGGCAATTCAACATCAGGCCCTCCAAGTGATTGATCTTACATTTTAATTGTATAGCACCTTTCACAGACAAAAGTCACAAAGTGCTTCACAGAAACACAGAATATAATAAAAACACAAAACTTACAGTGAGCAATACACATACAACAATATACAGTAAAATCAGTCCATACAGCAACTGTAAATAAATGGCCTGACTGAATAAAACGGTTTTGAGCTGACCCTTAAAAGCAACAACAGAATCGAGACCGCAGGGAGAGTGGAAGATCATTCCAGAGTCTGGGCGCAACGGCCTGGAAGGATCGGTCTCCTCTGGTCCGAAAGCAAGTGCGAGGAACCATCATCAGTTTCTGATCCAAAGACCTCAGTGAGCGAGAGAGGAGTGTAAGGTTTGATCAGATCGCTGATGTACAAAGGAACCTGACCATGCAAGGCTCTGAGAGTCGGCACTAAAATGTTAAACTGTATCCGGTAGGAGACCTGCAGCCAGTGAATTGCTTTGAGAATGGGAGAAATGTGAGCCCTTCTATTTGTGCGGGTTAAGATCCTCGCTGCAAAGTTCAGGACCAGTTACAGACAAGAGAGCTCCATCTTTGTTTAAAACAGGAAAACAAACTATTACAATAGTCTAAACGTGAAGAGACGAAAGCATGAATTATGAGTTCCAGATCATTTTGAGACACCATTTTCCTGAGTTTAGAGATTTACTTCAACTGAAATAAACAGTTCCTAGTCAACAGCTTAGAGTGGTGCTCTAAAGACATGTCTTTGTCAAAGATAACGCCCAAGTCTTGCCTAGGTCACCCAAATACTGGTTTATCCCTGGAATGGCATCATCAGGGGCAATAATCAGTGTTTCTGTTTTGTCTGCATTTAGCTGCAGCGAGTTTTTACTCAGCCATTGTTTACTTGCACTAGACAACTGACTAAGGACTTCAGCTTCTGTCAGTTGTCAGCAATATAGCTGAATATTGTCAGCGAACAGGTGGTAGGAGAACATCACTAAACTCTTTAATCATTTTACACAGGGGGATTATATAAAGCAAAAATAAGACAGGACCCAAGACGAAACCCTGAGGAACACCACAAAACAAATCAGCGGACTCATTATTTGGTTTGCAGCAACACACTAAAACTTCCACCAGATGAATAGGAGGAAAACCAATGAAGAACTGACCCAGATAGTCCAATACGGTCCCTCAATCTTTTTAACAGTATATGATGGTCAACAGTGTCAAAGGCTGCAGACAGATCCAAAAGAAATAGAACAGTGCATTTTCCAGAATCAGCAGACATCATAATGTCACTGGATACTTTTAGCAATGATGTCTCCGTAGAATGATGTTTGCGGAAACCAGATTAAAAAGTGTTGTGAATGTTAGACTGTTCTAGGAAGTCTGATAATTGTTCAGAGACGACCTTCTCTCAGATCTTGGACAAGAAAGGGAGCTTTGAAATAGGTCTGAAACTTAAAAATAATAAAAAGAGTCTTGTTTACTGGTTTACTTGTGGGTTAGCACTAGTTTAGACCTGGTTTGGTCTTGGTCTTTGCCCTTCCTAAAATCTGGCCCTTCTGAAAATTAAGTTGAATAGCCCTGGTATAAGTGATTATAACTGGTTCACAAAAATTGACTTGTTTGGTTTGTTTTAAACCGCTCAGTTTGCCACATATGCGGCTGGTTGTTGACAGGGTTAAAGATGGACATACTATAGAGAACAGATGGCGTTCTCAGACGGATTTGCCCTGGCTTTCCGCCTCCTCCCTGCTGGACCCCCTGCAGTTCGCTTACAGAGCCCACAGGTCTGTAGACGACACAATCAACCTGGCACTCCACTTCATCCTGCAGCATCTGGACTCCCCGGGAACCTACGCCAGGATCCTGTTCGTGGACTTCAGCTCTGCTGTTCAACACCATCCTCCCTGCTCTGCTCCAGGACAAGCTCTCCCAGCTCAACATGCCCGACTCCACCTGCAGGTGGATCACTGACTTCCTGACGAATCGGAGGCAGTGCGCGCGGCTGGGGAAGAATGTCTCAGACACTCGGACTATCAGCACAGGAGCTCCACAGGGCTGTGTACTTTCCCCTCTGCTCTTCTCCCTGTACACCAAACTGCTGCACCTCCAGCCATGACTCCGTTAAAACTCATCAAGTTTGCGGACGATACCACTCTCATCGGGCTCATCTCGGACGGGATGAGTCTGTCTACAGGAGGGAGGTGGATCGGCTGTGTCCTGATGCAGCGCCGGTAACAATCTGGAGTTCAACGCCCAGAAGAACAGTGGAGATGATCGTGGACTTCAGGAAAGCCCACAGCCCCCCAGCCCCCCTCGTCATGACAGACTCTCCCCATCACCGGTGACCGTGGACTCCTTCCGCTTACCTGGGCACCACCATCACCCAGGACCTCAAGTGGGAGCCCTCCATCAGCTCCCTCATCAAGAAGGCCCAGCAGAGGATGTACTTTCTGCGGCAGCTGAGGAAAGCCAAGCTGCCAGTGCAGATGATGTTTGCAGTTTCACACGGCCATCATTGAGTCCATCCTCACCCCTCCTCATCACCGTTATGGTACGCTGGAGCCACAGCCAGGGACAAACAGAGACTGCAGCAGCATTGTGCGTTTCTGCTGAGAAGGTGATCGGCTGCAGACTTTCCATCTCTGCAGGACCTGTACATCTCCAGGGCTCTGGACGAGCAGGTCAGATCACAGCTGACCCTTCTCACCCTGGACATGGTTTATTTGAGCCACTCCCCTCAGGCAGGAGGCTACGTCCATCCGGACCAGAACCTCCCGCCACAAGAATAGTTTCTTTCCCTCTGTCCGTTGGACTCATGAACACTTCTAAAACACCTGTCACTTTAACTGCAACTATTCATCACTCACTGCACTGTCACTTCTAGCACTCAAACTGTAAATCTAACTGTGACTCTTGTGTACATAGAAATGCCTATTTTTATTTTTTTTTTATAGTAATTTTTAAATTGTTTCTTAATGCATGCCCTTTTTGATTGAATATATGTTGTTTTATTATTGCTCAGTGTTCTATGTTGCACCTTAAGGCCGAGACAAGTTCCTATGTTTGTGAATTTTGTTCATTAACAATGGCAATAAACTCTTTCTGATTCTGATTCTGATTCTTTAGATTTTAAGGTTTTGGGTAATATAATTGTAATTTAAGGCAAGGCAAGGAAAGTTTATTTGATATGAGCACCAATTCGTACACAAATCAATTCAAAGTGCTATCACACTAAAAGGAAAAAAATGCATTAAAATCACAAAGACAGTTTTCAAGATATAAAAGGGAAGAATTCAAATAGAATATAATTTCAGTCATATGCACAGTTAAACAAAATAGTTTTGCTTGGACTTGAACATTGCCAGAGTAGAGGCCTGTCTCACATCCTCAGGGACTGTTCCAGAAGCTGCATCACACTGAAACCAGATTCCCAGTTTAGATTAGAGGCCTGTCCTCACATCCTCAGGAAGACTGTTCCAGATTTTATGCATGCATCACACTGAAACGCAGATTTCCATGTTTAGTCCGTCTTTTTATGGTCAGTTTTGCTCCCAACATATGCTTATAGTTAAACAACATTTTCGATGGGCTCCTAATTGTTTTTTATTATTTTCATGCAGTTAACCTACAGAGCCAACAGGTTCTGTAGACGACACCATCAACCTGGCACTCTCACTTCACTTCCTACAGCGTCTGGACTCCCAGGGAACTTACGCCAGGATCCTGTTTTAAGGAGTTCAGTTCTGCATTCAACACCTTCCTCCCTGCTCTGCACCAGGACAAGCTCTCCCAGGTCAACGTGCCTGACTCACCTGCAGGTGGATCACTGACTTCCTGACGGATCGGAGCAGTTGCGTGCGGCTGGGAAGAATGTCTCAAACACTCGGACTATCAGCACAGGAGCCTCACAGGGCTGTGTACTTTCTCCTCTGCTCTTTTCCCTGGACGACACCACCACAGGGAGGGAGGTGGACTGTGTCCTCGTGCAGCGGTAACAACCTGGAGTTCAAACGCTCCAGAAGACGGAGAGATGTCTGGACTAAAGGAAAGTCACAGCCCCCCAGGCCGCGCGTCATCATGACAGACTCACCACCATGGACTCCTTACCGCTTCTTGGCACCACCATCACCCCAGACCTCAAGTGAGGGCCCATCAGCACCCTCATCAAAAGCCCAGCAGAGGATGTACTTCCTGTGGCAGCTGAGGAAGCCAGCTGCCAGTGCAGTATGATGTGCAGTTTACACGGCCATCATTGAGTCCATCCTCACCTCCTCCTATCACCGTGTGTACGCTGGAGCCACGCCAGGGACAAACAGAGACTACAGCGCATTGTGCGTGCTGTAGAGGTGAATCGGCTGCATGCTTCCATCTCTGCAGGACCTGACGTCTCCAGGGCTCTGGGACTGAGCAGTCAGATCACGCTGACCCTTCTCACCCTGGACATGGACTATTTGAACCACTCCCCTCAGGCAGGAGGCTACGGTCCATCCGGACCAGAACCTCCCGCCACAAGAACAGTTTCTTTCCCTCTGCCCGTTGGAACTCTATGAACACTTCTAATACACCTTCCACTTTAACTGCAACTATTCATCATTCAGATGCACTATCACTTTCTGCACTACAACTTTAAATTTAACTGGTAATCTTGTTGTACATAGTAATGTCTATTTTACTTTTATTTTATACACTATAGTAATTTTAAATTGTTTCTTAATGCATGCCCTTTTGATTGAATATATGTTGTTTTTATCATTGCTCAGTGTTTTATGTTGCACCTTAAGGCCTGGACAAGTTCCTATGTTTGTGAATTATGTTTATTGACAATGGCAATACACCCTTTCTGATTCTTGATTCTGAGGTGTGCCTTTAAACTTTGTGACTAATTTATTTTTTTATTTTTTTATTTTTTATTTTTGTTTTTTTTACAGACACACAAAACACAACATCTGGGGACACAAACTGGAGAGCAAAAAAAAAGGAGCAATTAATACAAGTCAATGAGAAGTAATAATATATGGCACCAAATGATTGAACATAAGTAAAGTTACGCCAATACCAAATCCAACATTAAACATCCCATCTCGCCCAAAGTTGTTCAAATGTGTCCGTTTTCAGGTCAAGTCTGATGTCTGTTATAATGTCAGTGCAGTACTTGATTGTCGGGGGGGGTTTGTGTCAGGCATTTCCTTGTGATGGCCTTCTTTCCTGCTTGCAATTATCATTCCAAAGGTATTCATCTTGTTGTGTCCATGCAGGAGTTCTGAGGCCAAGTACATAGTTCTGAAATCGAATGGGATGGTAACGTCAAGTACAGTCTGTTTCTCTTGTTGATTTTATTCCAAGGTTCCATTTTTGAGCAACTGGAAAGTCCCAAAACAAGTAGGTAGTGTGGTGCCCCGGGCTGCCACAATTTCTCCAGCAGGCAGCATTTCCCTGTGAGTAAAGGGCACTTTGACATGGTGTTTCTGAAAATGATGTGTGTTCCAACAAAATTCCCTCCAGATATGTGATTTTGTGGTTGTCCACTGCGATATACAAATGTCTCGTCAAAACAAAATGACCTTCTCTTTCCCATTTGTTTTTGATATATTCAGTAGTAGTTGTCCAGGTTAGTATATGCGTTGATATAGTTTAGATATTATATCCCCTTGTAAATTCTGATTTATAGGCCTTAATAAAATTTCAATCATGTCGTTCACTTTTGTTTAATTTTTTGGTTATGAAACTCCTTATTTGTAAATACCTATAGAAGTCTTGTTTCTCCAAGTCAAAGGATTTATTTTATACATTATCGAGCTTGTTATATGATTATCTTATTACAATCTGGTAAAAGACTTTTATACCTTTTGTAATCCAGACTTGATATCTCAGGTCAGTTCTATTTGGTAGAAAGCCTTGGTCACAAGCCAACCAGTGTAAGATTTGAACATCTTTGTTCTGTTGATCGATCATGGATACTCTAGCTTCCAAATGACTCAGCGTTTGTCATCTGCCAGTAAGGCTTAGACAGGAAGCCCCGGCACAACATTAATCTCAATATTTTCCATTGGGCTTCAGTATTCTGGTTCACACCAGTACAGCAATGCTTTGATTTGAGCTGAAAAGTAGCTTTTTAGACAAGGCAACCCCAGCCTCCTTTTTCTTTTCGATTGGTTTCTTGCCTTGCCACACAAATCTTGAGATTGCTTTATTTCCACTCATCAAACAGCCGTTTAGGGATGGGAATCGGGAAGAGTCTGAAATAGAGAAATCTGGGCAAAACATTCATTTTTATTTTTCCACTCTTTGACTTAGACTTAAGTATGGGAATAAGGTTCCATTTTCAAGAACTTTCTTTATAGTGGAGAAAGAGGAGTATAGTTTTTCTCTAAGATTGTTGATAGTTCTTTATGGGGACCACCATAAATATTTGAGGGATTCCGTTTGCCATGTAAGTCTTTCTGAGGGACAGAGGGGGCGCCAGGAAGAGAGAATTTCAATTTTTTTTAAGTTCAATTTGTATCCACGACATTGACTAAATATCATGGAGAAATGTATCACATTTGGTATTGTATATACACTTCAATTATATCAATTATATCTGGCTTTGACAGATATAGTAGGAGAATCATTCTGCATAACAGGCTATTTTATGTTCTGTCCCGTCAATTGAGACACCATAAATTGGTTTCAGATTGTCTAATATATTGGGCCAATGGTTTCCAGGTACAAGACGAACAACATAGGGGACAAAGCATTGCCTCACCCTCTTTCCAAGTCAGAGAGTCTGTCAAGTGACTTAATTTTATTCTTGATGTCGGACGATCGTAGAGGGCCCCGATATTTTTTATTATCAAATCATCTATTTTAAATTTGATTAGCACTTTAAATAGATAGGCTAACAGAGTCAAAAGCTTTCTCAGCGTCCACGACTTATTATTATGGCTTTATTTTATTGTTTCAATATATGGTTTTTATGTGTAAAGATAGTCTTATGTTATCTTGTGTGTGTCGTGCTGCCAACGAATCCTGTCTGATCATTTTGAACTAACCCTGGGAGTATTTGGTCCATTCTTTTTGATATAATTGAAGGTTGTATATACAATAGTCACAATTCAGAATAGAAATTGTCTATATGAGGCACGGTCAAATCGGATTTGATGGCCTTCCTTCCAACTCGGAGGGATCTGAGCATTTCTAAGAGCCCAGTTTAATGATGATAAGAGCAAAGGGGTAAGTGTGTGTTTTTTGAGTTTTATAACACTCTGAGGTGAATCCATTGCTCCCTGGAGATTTATTTTTTTTTAGTCTTTTGATGCACTTCGGTACCTCATTTTTTGTTTTGTTCTTTTGGTCATGGCAGGTAAGTTGAGAGTGTCCAAAATGACTGTATTGCTTCTTCTTTGTTTCCTGATATTTTGGTGAGAAGTTTTTTGTAAAAGGATTCAAATGCTTGGTCGTGTTTGGTTCAAATGATGTTATTGCTGGCCTATCTCGCATTTCAAAAATTGCTCTCTCTGCCTGTTTTCTAAGCTTCCAGGCCAGTAATTTTATGAATTTTGAACCACTTTCATAGTATCTTTGTTTGGTGAAGAGCATTTTTAAAATAATTTCCTGTGAGGCCAGATCATCAATCTCGTCCCGTCTTTTTAAGCATTTGAGGATCTTTGTTTTCGGCATGTTTAGCCTCCAGCAGCTTTAGTTTGTTCTGTAAATTGTTTAATTTTTTCTGCCTCTGTTTCTTTTTGGCCGAGGCGATGGCAATTACCCTGCCCCGCAAAACTGCCTTAGCTGTAGCCCAGAGAATGGGTGGAGAAACTTCACCATTGTCATTTTCCTCTATGTATGTCTCAATGTCCTTTTTCATTATTTTTACAAATTGTGAGTCATTGAGTAAACTGGTATTAAATCGCCAAAGTGTGTTTTTTTGTTTCTGTTCCAGCTCTAGAGTGATGTAAATAGGAGCATGATCAATTAAAACTATTGTACCTATGTCTGCCTCTGTAATTTCTGACCTATCTTTATTGAAAATAAAAAAGTAGTCTATTCTGGTATGAATCTTATGTGGATTGGAAAAATATCGGCGGGCAGTAGGGTTCATCTCTCTCCAGATATCGATCAACCCTACATTATGTATTAATTTACAAAATTTTGTATTTATTGATTTGATCGCCACCACTGATAAGGGTTCCCTCAGAGTGGTTTGCAATCAGGTCCACAACTTCAGTATAGAACGTGAGGTCACTTCCACCAAACACACTTCATTAATGGTTCCTTTGACCAGTATGAAAATGCCATCATTATCTTTGTGTTCAAAAATCTGATCAAAGGCTATTCTACTTGAAATCAAAATGGCCACTCCCCTCTTATGTTTGCCCCTGTATGAAGATTAGTAAAGCCTGTTATACCCAAATTTTGTAAATTTTTGATGTTCTAGGTCATTTAAATGTCTTTCTTGTAGGTAATGTAAATTTTCTCTTTTTTCATCTTTGTCAGTATCTTTGACCTTTTAGTTGAACCCAATACGCCATTAACATTAAAATAAGCTTTTCAGATGCCATTGTGTTTAACTTGTTGAAATTATTCTTGTACCCATGCTCATTTTACGACAAAATAATATAACATATGACCAACGTTCTTAAACCAGAATAGGTCCGGAATCGACAGGCTCAGGGGTTAAACAGAGTGCAAATACAAATTATTATATTTTTTTAATTTGCTCATTTATCACCATTGATCTAAATTGACTTATTTTATTTGCTGATAAAGAAAGAGCAACACACCTTTATTCAAATTATTTAAATGTATTTATTTAAATAAACGTTCTTTACATAGTTGCAGAGGGATTCATGTAAGTATCATGTAAATTAATTAAATTGTATGGGCCGTATTTTGCCCCCGGCGGTAGCGTTGACGTATGCCTTTTCCAGGGGGCGGAGTCAGGGCGCAATTTTGCTATCTTTCCGACCTTAGCGCTGGCATAAAGAGGCTGGACTTGGCCGCTGGAGGCTGGAGTGGGATGGTGCCAGTCCATATATGGTGATAGTGTTTGAACCAATGGCTGAGAACTGTGGCATTCAAAAGCACCACCTGTGTGAGAGAAGTTTGTCATGGCTTCATATACAGGCAATGAAAGAAGTGAGCAAAAGTGAGTTTTTCAATGAGTTCCCAAAATTAAAAATAAATAGATTAATAAATACAATAAAATAAAATATTGAAATGCAGATGCGTTGTTTCTTTATTTAATTCACCTTCATTTGTTTTGCACAATGCGGAGTATGTTCTCAGGTTGGGCTTGTGCCAATTCAACCGGACCTGAGTGCTCGATGGGATGCTACGGTCCGGAGGGCACGAGACGGAGCAACCACTGTGGTCAGCTCATTTTATGTGCGGATCTCGTGTTGGGCTGTCAGTCTGTGCCATTTTACGCAGACTGGGACAAAGATTTTGGGTGAATGTGACGTGACAGTGGGGATTTATTTGAAATTGTCCAAACAGACGTTTCTCTCGAAGCTGAGCACATGAGTCTGCAGGTCCAATCTGGCCCAGATTGCGCAGTAACAGGTCCAACGCAGCGCAAAGAGCTTTAGAGGGCCAATTCATATTAAGAATAAGAAAGATGTTTGTTCGTTTACCAATACTGTTGCAAGAACAAGAACAAAGTTCGTTTCAGCTCTGGCATTCAAACTTCAACAAATACACCGCAGTCAGACCCCGCCCCCCGTGATCCCCAACTGTTTTTACACCGTTGCTATGGAGAATATTCTCACCGACAGCTCAGCTGAGAGATTGTAATAAAACACAAAGCATTTGTAGCATACAGAGAACACGTCTCTCCGCAATCAGTCACATATTCACAGACAAACAAGCCAAAGGAAACGAGTTGAGACGCAGCAAAACGTGATGTTACAGGCGGAGCGCGGACGTACGAGACGCGGCCAGCATCTTATAACCCGTCCAAACCTGCCCCGCAATGAAATGATGTCTTGTCGCGGCCCATTCCGACCTGTGCGTCAAAACACAACCGCGCATCAGCACAGCGCTGCGCCGTGTGCGTGGTCTGTATCAAGCTGGACAGAGGGAAGTTTCCCCTCATCTGCTCGGCTCTCTCGAATATAAAACCCACACAGGTTTTTATTGGTCATTTATGCTTGAGGAAAATATCTAAAACTCATAAACATCCCCATTCTATAATTAATGCAAGTTAGTTTTGTCATCAATTGCCCAGACTTCAAGGTGTGACGCAATGACCTCTGCTGCTCCCACGTTAGCGCTACCTCCGGGGGCAAAATAGGCCCCAAATCATTGAGTGTTAACACAATTAAATGTAACATCCATTTCTGAAATGTTAGCGATACAAATAAATAGCATCATAAATGTTAAGTAGGCACACACAAAAAACAAGCGTTAGTTTATGTATGAATGTAATAAAAATGCTGAAACTGCTTTGTAAGATATGTGCAATTTTAATGTCTGAATTCACTTTTACTAGACTAACTTTTAATTTTGTAAAATTTTACACAAATTCTTTCGAAAGGCAGGGATAATCCTTACAGACATAAAAACTAATCTTGACTGGAAGAAGCATAAACAAGAACTATACAAGTATGTAAAGTAGGTTCAGTTGTAGAAATGTCAACATGATGTAACAGAGAAAAAGCACGGTGACCAAACTTAGCACAAGAATCAAGTAAATGTAACAAGACAGTGACAACAGAAAAAATCAAATGCAGAAAAGAAGTGTCAGAATATATTCCTGCCTGTGCCCTTTGAGGCCAGTCTATCTGTGGTGGTCTGCTCTCACAGAGGAGTACACACACTCCTGCTCTGCTCTTGTTTTTACTGCTCTGTTTCACTTTTCTAGAGGAGAAAATTCAGCGCGCTGCGTAGTTCACATCTGCACTTGTGCCCTGCAAAGATGGAGAAGAAAATTACATGTTTTTGCCAAAACCAAGAATATACAACAGCACAAATGTAGTTTGTAAGGGTGACCCTTCTCACCCTGGACATGGTCTGTTTGAACCACTCCCCTCAGGCAGGAGGCTACGGTCCATCCGGACCAGAACCTCCCGCCACAAGAATAGTTTCTTTCCCTCTGCTGTTGGACTCATGAACACTTCAAAACACCTGTCACTTTAACTGCAATATTCATCACTCACTGCACTGTCACTTTCTGCACTATAACTTTAAACATAACTGTAAACTTGTGTACATAGAAATGCCTATTTTTATTTTTATTGTATAGTAATTTTAAATTGTTTCCTAATGCATGCCCTTTTTTGATTGAATATATGTTGTTTTTATTATTACTCAGTGTTCTATGTTGCACCTTAAGGCCGAGACAAGTTCCTATGTTTTTGAATTTTGTTCATTGACAATGGCAATAAACTCTTTCTGATTCTGATTCTGATTCTAATGGCCTCATAAATCAATTCATCAACACATCAGTAATCAACACATACCCTATTTTCTGACCTCTTCACAGTGTGACTGATTGACAGTATCAGGAGAATCTGTAAAATATGCCACACTCTTTCAACACAGTCACGCAAAACTAAACAGGAAAGTGGTCCACATTTAGAATAAGTCACCTCTGCAGTGTGCACAGACTCTCCCTCTCTTCACACAGACACAGAGGACGATGATCACGAGCACACAGCCAGACAACAAGACTGACAGAGCCACAGTCACTGGATCCTGATGCTCTGGAGGTGGATATGAAACCATTTAGACAAGTTACATGTTATTAACCTGGTAGAAGCTCTGAGTGGAGTTCTACACATAATCAATCAGGAATGGTTCCTGTTAAAAGTGTCTGCAAGAAGTTGAACATTAGTTTGTATTTAATTGGCTGAAAACATCACTTCAGTGCAGCAAACTCAGAGGCTGCAATTATCTACAGACTTTTAGAACAAATATGACGTACCTATCTCCACTTGAGTTCCTGTCCCAAACAGGACGTGTCCACATGTGTCCACAGCGCAGTAGTATGTCCCAGTGTCAGAGGAGCGTTCTATAGTTTTAGACAGTGTGTACACACAGCTGGAGTTTGTAAGGTTGTACATGAGTCCAGTGTGAGGCTCCTCAGATCCAGCTCTGAACCAGAGCACGTTGTGCTGTTGTGGACACTGGATTTGTCTCTTGTTGTTTTTGGGCTGAAGTGAGCACTGAAGAGACACTGAGCGTCCTGGGGCCACTGCAGCTGATGATGGACTCTGTCTCACATGAACACAGCTCTGTGAGTTTGCTCCATCTGTGTCAGAGACAAGACCATTAAGTATCTCCTAATAATATAAGTAAAATATAAATCGAAGTTATACAAACAGTTTACCATTAACAACCAAGAAGGTGCCGTTCATAAAGTCGTGTCCATATCCTTCAATTGAAAAATAGTAATAGATTGCTTCGTCCTCTTTTCTGATATTTTGTATATATAAAAACATGCTGATTATCCACAGTGGTGAAATTAAAACGTTGATCCTTGAACGAATCATGAACTCTCTTAGATTTAGTATATACACAAGCAATAAACTGCATCATTTGTCCGGGAATTTGCTTGTACCAGTAAAAACACGTTCAAAGTACGCATGTAATGTGACATTGTCTCCAGGCTGAACCACTGTCACAGGTATTTGGTTTTCTGCACTTTGACCTGAAAAGAAAAGAACATGTCCAAAACCATGATATTTCATATATTTTATGCCTGTATTTCACTTACAGAAGGTGCTCAGAAAGATGAAGGCAGTGAGAGAGCTCCAATCATGTTTCCGTCTGATGGTCCACGCAGACTTACATGTGTATTTTATATTACAGACGAAAGGGGGAAATCGCAGTGATTGGCTGAAGCTCAAACTTACCACCCCCTACGTCATGAACTGTATATTGGACTTGATCTCATGTTCAAGACCAAGAAGTATTATAAAAAACCATTTCGTGGACAAACAAATTGTAATTCATACCAGGGGAAAACAAAATCTGAGAAGAAACTGACACTTAAAATTTTACAAAAAAATAAACTAATGCAAATGTGCTTCATTGTAAAGAAACAGCTTTCATGAATGGCAAGAAAAATGTATGACTTCATTCATTATGTTTTAACTTTAGTCATCGGGTTAAGAAAATATGACACCTGTGACCAAAGTGAAAGTGAGATAGAAGTCTCTCCATACAATTTTTTGGATGTTGCCTTTTTATGGACACTGCGTTGACTCTTAGTGACTTGGCTTTACAGTTTGACTCTCACATCAGAGTAGAACACTTGTTCCTCTGTCTTCACCGCTCTGAGGTGGGGCTGGTCAGCTTTGCTCTTGTATTTGGGGGCAGTCTTGTTGTCTGGCTGTGTGCTCATGATCATCATTCTCTGTGTCTGTGTGAAGTGCACTGTGCACAATGCAGAGGTGACTATTTCCTGTTTTAATTTAGTACACGACTGATGATTATAAACTACACTTGTGTTGTTGTATATTCTTGGTTTCGGTAATAACATATTATTTTCCTTTCCATATTTGCAGATGTGAACAACGCAGCACTTTTTATTATTGTCAGGACGTTACAGAACAAATGCCACTATACTCTGCATTATTCAAGATGTTTTCATCAAACACACTGCTTCAATCCAGCCTTTTTTATAATGATCATTATTATAAAGATGTTTTTGTGTTATTAAAATTACAGCAATACATGGTTAATGTTTTACCATAAAAAAATACTTAATTGTGTGTAGAGATTTGACCATTGCAAGGTTTCAGACATACATATTAACATAATCTACACAAAATGAATATGTAAAATGAAAAGCAGCTGAAGAGAACTACATATTATGCATCGATCATATATTCGCCATTGTACAATGCATTGATCTTGTATTCACTATTATACAATGTTATGCTGCTCTTTGGTCTGTGGTGCTGTATTTTCCCACTCTGACCCCAAGGTTTGACCAGTCTCAGGTTACACGAGCAGACAAAGAGAAAAAGGTGGAGACCATGGTGGAGGTCAGATTGGCAAGGAGCCAATCACAGCCCTACCACACGGACTTCCTGTAGGCTCATGCATATTCATTTTCTGTGTCTATATACTGGCAAACTGTGGCTGTCCCGTTACTCTCCGGAATTATGAAGACGCGAGTAACGAGTGTTAGGCACCCGGAAGTCCAGACGTCTGTATAGATGACTTTGTTAGGAGAATAAAAGAATGCGTAATGAAACTCATGAATCTTGGTCATCTATAGCTGGTATGTATTAGTAACTGATAGAGTAGATCTTGTTGACTTTCTCTCCTCTTCCAGTTTTCTGAACACGCAGATGTCCGAGTTAAATAGAACTGGACATATTTCTTCACAGCTGATAAACAATATTGTTAAAATGCTTCTTTTTTTTTGTTATAATATTGCAAGTTCATTGTTCAAGTCACAAATATAAATGATTAAGTTCAACATTTGTTCAACATTGTTACTTGGCAAAGTAACCAATCGGGAAATCTGGCTCTTGCCCCCCATTTGGCAGTCACTACGTTAACATTCACAGAGTTCTCAGAGTGCGCTAAACAACCAAACTCAATTCGTCTTTGCCCCAAAACCTTTCAGACCACTCTTGTCTCAGTCTACAGCAGGTCAAAGAACCGAATACGTGCAAGCAGGGACTCATGGACATCCAGGGTCATCTAAGTTCAGCATCAGCAGCAAAACTTTTCAGCTAGAGTTGCTAATAAAAAACGGCCATAACTGAGCAAATAGATAAGTGACAACTCATTCACGTTGATCATCTCATTTTCAGATGCTTGGAACTGCATTGACCAAAAGTTATGATCACGAAAACTGTTCTCCGCAGTGAAAATAAACACATTGGTGCACCGGTTTTCACTTTCATTATAACAGAACAGCTCAAAGTAAAAAAGACCCGGACCGTGATCTAAAACAGGAGAGTACATGTCCATACACATGCCTAATATTTTTGTGGCGGTTTCTTTCCTGGTGCAGATAAATGCCTCTCTTCGTTTGCTCCTGTCTTCATCGGGCTGCGCTGTTACATGCAGCAGTAAGACGACACACCGGCTTCTTCAGATGTGTTATTGGGATTTTTGAGATTCAGATCATCTTCAGATCATCTTAATGGCATGGAGCAGTGGCTATGTTCCTTCTGTTTGATGGAGCTGCATTAAGGCAACAAAGCAGATAATGGACACAAATTAAACGTATTTCCAGTTCTGTCCGGAAATCAGGGAGTCCGCTTTCATAACAAATTACGCTAGCAAAATACTTCAAAAATGCGAAATTTTATTGATACAAATTAAAAAAAGGAACAATTTCTTTTCAATTTAACAACAAGCTCACGAGCTTCACAGAACAGTTCATCACAGCAGCAGCTCAGACACAGACAAACTTCTCTGACTGCACAGAGCGGGACTATCTTTCTTTGGTTTGATCAAGAACTAAAGTGTAAGACGATCCTCACAGTTCAGTTTCATCCATGTCAAGCGTGTTCAGAGTGGCGGTGAAAACTGGTTTAGATTTAATGTTAGAAGCCTGTAGTCCCTCCCCCTAGTTGTGGAGCTGGTACAAAGCGGTTTCGCTGACATATCTTTCCCCCAGAGATTAAAAGAAGTCCAAAAGCAACATATTCTAAATAAAACAAAGGAATGATTATTATTTTGACTGAAATCTTTATTAACGCATATGAAGCTGAACTTTCAAGGGGAATGATATCTAAAGTATATAAATGCATTAAAGTCCTGTACAGTGATTCCTCGTTTATTGCGGGAGTTGCGTTCCAAAAATAACACGCGATAAGTGAAATCCGTGAAGTAGTCAGCTTTATTTTTTTTATTATTTTACAATGCAATACTGAACTATAGAATGAAACCAAAAATCCAAACCTGTTTTAAAGCCCAAAATGTGTTTAAAACAATAATTTTAATATCGTAATACAAGGTTGGAAACATGGCACTGGCGTATGTCACAGTCCCAGCTGTGCCTCTTCGTCCTGACTCCGCCTCTTCGTTCTGACTCCGCCCCGCTGTAGCGTCTGTTTCTACTGAAGGCGCAGGAGTCTTTCTCCGAGAGAAGAACATTGTTATGGGTCGTTGTTGGCCGCTCTTTCTTTTTCTGAGCAAGAAGATTTTTATAAATGGATATGCCACCTTCGATTATATTTGAGAACTGCAATGAACGACTCCTCAAAGGGTCCCAAAGGGTCCCATTCTTGTGCCGTGCGCTGACATTGTGGGTTTTGTTACAGAGAAAAAATGCAAACGTAAAGTTGGCAGAATGTACAGAAACGAAAACTGTAAGTGAAAAACCAATACAGTACAGCGTCAATATTTCATTTCTAGACAACAGTAAAGCCCCCAGAGCCAATCAGGATTCAGAGCACAATGCACTGTAAAAATATCCGCACTGTAAAAAAAATCCGTGAAGCAGCGAAGCCGTGAAAGATGAAACGCGATATAGCGAGGGATCGCTGTACAACCAATCGACAAAATGGGTCACTCCACACTTAAGTGTACAATTACCATGGTCTTTAATTAGGGCATCATTAAAAAAATTCCAAAATAATAATGACAAGGTCTTTGTTATTTTTTAAACCTTTTATATTATACATATACATATACATATAGAGAGAGAGAGAGAGAGAGAGAGAGAGAGAGAGAGATAGAGAGATAGAGAGATAGAGAGATAGAGAGATAGAGAGAGATAGAGATAGAGATAGAGATAGAGATAAAATGAGAACAGCAGATTAATCAAACTCCAAAAAAAATGATGCTCACCCTGGATAGGACTTGAATTTTAAGAACCTACTAGTGATGAAAAGAAGGGGAAATACTTCTAGATTCATGCCCCAAATGCTTTTCAAAATGTTGCCCTCAAAAGAAGTATTGTGGGCCTAACGAGGAGTTGTCCGGTATTAGTTACGGCCAATCAGTACCAGTTTACGCATGATGTCATTCTAAGCGCCATGCTACGTCATCAAAATGCGATGCTGTATTACTGTACTCGACGGTGGTTTCGGTTGTGTCTACTCACGGGAGCCTGCAGCGTTCCATCTTAATTTAAATCTCGTTTCGAGTCGTTTTATGAGTTGTTACATCCAAAACAACATTGTTTATCGCTTGTAGAAAACCAACATCTTACTTTCGCGTTTTACGGCGCTGCCCAACGCAAATCGGCAACTCGTGCATTCGCGGAGCGCTCAGCAATCTGACAATCTCTGGGGCACCAGCAGGAGGCCGGTCCCTGTGGTCCTCTGAGTCCGAGATGGTTCATATGGCACTAACATGTCCGAGATGTGCATTGGTGCTAGGCCATGGAGAGACTTGAAGTCTATTCTCTGAGCCACAGGGAGCCAGTGCAGAGACCTGAGCACAGGACTAATGTGATCGTGCTTCCTGGTTCTAGTCAGGACCCGAGCAGCAGAGTTCTGGATGTACTGCAGCTGTTTTACAGCTCGTTTAGAGAGGCCAGTGAGTAGGCCGTTACAGTAGTCTAATCTACTAGAGGCAAACGCATGGATAAGTCTCTCCAAGTCTGGTTTAGACACTATACTTTTGATTTTGGCAATGTTTTTTAGATGGTAAAAAGCTGCTGATGTTATTGATCTGACGTGGCTGTTAAAATTCAAGTCTGAGTCCATTCATTACCCCCAGATTTCTAACTTGATTTGTTGGTTTTAGAGCGAGACTCTGGAGGTGACTGTTAACACTTTCTCTTGTGTTTCTGTGGGCCAAAGACGATGATTTCAGTCTTGTTTGAGTTCAGCTGGAGAAAGTTGTTTTGCATCCACACACTGATCTGTTGGATGCAGTGACAGAGTGAATCCACTGGTCCATATTCACCTGCCGTCAGTGAAA
>BJKM01001652.1:0-21314 GCA_015082035.1 Chaenogobius annularis | reverse complement strand
TAAGACAGAGGGTCCAATCATGGGCAGGCCCGTAACAAGAGTTGCGTCTTATTGACCTGAAGGCATGTGCGCAAAAATTATGAATCAGAAAAGGTTTATTGCCATCGTTAGTGAACAAACATACATAGGAACTTACTTTGGTGTTAATGTGCAACATACAACAACGAACAATAATAAAAGCAAGATATCAAATGATGAGGTGATGATTCCCACGTCTCCTTCTGTCCTCCATCTCGCGTGCAAACACACTTTTTATTTCATTAAAATGTTTGAAGTAGCCTATCCACTCCTAACAACTTCATTTATAAGAGGCTAAATGACAAGGGGTCGTGTGTGTGCTTGAGGAGGGATGGAGACATGACTCATTTGGACCAACAAAACAGTGGAATTAGTTTGGCATAAGAAAGAAATGTCCCATTAACCACTCAATCGTTCAATCCAATAAACTCAAGACCGGGCTCCAGCACAAAACTTCAACGTAACGTTCTCTGAATTTGCTGCCGTCCGTGGATCTTTTGAAAACCCTATACGAACAAACAGACTTTCTGGAATAAGTGATAAAGTGCGAGAGTCTGGATGGAAAAACGCGGAAATGCACAGTCTGCGCCCGTGCGTCGGATACCAACGGGACCTGCACCGTGGCGGGACATGCTACTGTTAAGTTATGCTGTAAAACCACACATTTATGCACGACTATTGGGGATGCGGAACGTATGTGTGGGATTCAAGACAACAGGCCGACACTCAACAGCATGCATGGATTAAGACGCACAACTGAAGCGGCTCCGGGAGAGTCATTTCAAACATCAATGCCTCTCATTCGCATTAAACAACTGAACAAATACAGCCCATAAGCCACATGAGTTTTACTGTTATGTCGCGGGGAAAAGCGGGACTTCTATAAATACGTACCCATGTTCCCCGATACCGATGTTTCCCAATTCTCCCATGTGGGAAACAGCAGCCCCGGGGAATACCGGGACCTTTATATAATTGTAGGAACCGTTGTTGGAACATAGGTACCGGGGATTATCGGTTCGCACCCGAGTGCAGCCTGCAGCGCGCAGCCTGCATGCACCGTTATATAGTACAACTGTTAAAGGAGGGTTTCCGTCATCGCTATGGCGACACCCTAAGAGATGGGACATATAGGAGCTGCAACAATTACGAGTAATTCGACTCAATTACAAAAAAGCTTTGATTATTATTTTACCAATTCCTCGAAGAACTGGTTCTCCTCCTGAGTGGGTCTAGCTCCACCGTGTATCTGCAAATTGAGGCGCGTCCGCCTGTCCGTCCGAGGGAGTCGGATCTCTCCTTCACTGTGGAACTCCTACAGGTTTCTACTTTTTCCCAAAGAGGTTTGGTAGTTTTTCTTGGCCGAGAGGGTCTAAGGACAGGGAAGCTTGGGACATCTGTCTAAGGACACAGGACGCTGGGACATTACCAAGTCCTTATGAACACTGTTTATTTTGTTTTCCACTGTAGCCCCTCGAGGCAACTACTGTTGTGATTTTGGGCGTTACAAAAATAAATTGAATATTGCCTTGATGATTCGTTCAATTTACATATCTAAAAACACGTGAATCAGTGGCGCAAGGAGTGCACGAACGACTTGTGAACGACTTGTGAACGACTTGTGAACGACTTGTGAACGACTTGTGAACGACTTGTGAACGACTTGTGAACGACTTGTGAACGACTTGTGAACGACTTGTGAACGACTTGTGAACGACTTGTGAACGACTTGTGGCACTTTGGTTGCCCACAGAGGTTGTTCCGCGCGGACCTGCAGCAGCTAAAGCACAATAGAGGAGAGAGCGGTGTGTTTTAAACTTACAAGTGCGACTGGGAAGCGTAGTTTGGTTGTGTGAAAGAAGACTGTGACTGACTCCCGAGCTGCAACTCTAACTACCGCAACTAGCGCCAGCCGCCCCAGCCCCCGCGGACCCCCCTCCGCACACTCGCGGTCCCTCGCGCTCCCCCACACAACAAAACTCTGTTTCCCAGTCACACTCGAACGTTTAAAACACTGCTCTCTCCTCTGTTGCGCCTTGAAACAGCCAACCTTGACCATGTTATAATAATATGTTGTGAAACAAAGTCTGCGGCGACGTACCGAGGCCAAAGTGACCGGCACACGGAGCCAACGCCAGGATCACTGGTCACACTCAACAAAATGTCTTATTTTAATTTATATGACATAAATGCTAATTCATTCCTAGCTACTGTAACTGTTTACAAACATTCTGTGTGACTAAGTCACACACCCACCACACCCACACCCCCAACAAATTTATGTGAAATTAAGAATATGGTATTTTAAGCAGAAACTCCATGAATTATAACATTTTTAATATGCTTTTAAATGGTTTACAGAATGTACAAAAAAAATTACCGATTACTTGAAGAAAATAATCTTTAGATTACCAAAATAATCAAGCCCTAATAGGAGGTCTCATTGAGTTATCAAAATCACATTTTGGAGAAACACATTTTCTGCTTCTCATATAAAAGTTTGTAGGAGCAGGGGGAGGAGACAGGCCGAGGAGCAGGAGACACTTCCTGTTCACGCCATTTCTGTCCTTCACAGAAAAGTTTGGTATTGATGCGACACAAAGGAAAGCTGACTTTCGACGTCTCAAGCCCCGCCTTCCAGCGTTACCATGGAGCTTGTCTTATTATAATAAGTAATATTATAGTTAAAAAGAGCTTCAAGTGAGGCGATTATGAGCTCAACCTTGTAATATATAGTCTAGTTATTAGTAGTCATTTTATTTTCACAATAGTCATCTGTATGAATGGGTCTAGTCAAGTTAATCAACAGATTTTCTCTCCCCTGCTTTATATTGCACGTCTATACATAATAAAATATTATTAGGCACTATATAGGCCTATTATATAGGCATTAGACATAGTGCTAATAGTACGTTAAGGGTGCAGGTACCTTTGGAAATAATGAAGGTACATTAAACCACCCTTGGAGGAGAATACAACCCCATGAGAGGCATATTTACCATCCCTTTAACAGATTCTGAGGAGAGCACTAAGATCTGTGTGGAAGAGTGGGCCAAAATCCCTGCGCAAACTGTGCAAACTAACTGTGCAGTGTGTGCAAACTAACTGTGCAGAGTGTGCAAACTAACTGTGCAGAGTGTGCAAACTAACTGTGCAGTGTGTCCAAACCTGGTCAAGAACTACAGGAAACGTTTGACTTCTGTAATTGTAAACAAAGGCTACTGTACCAAATATCAACATTGATTTTCTCAGGTGTTCAAATAAAAAATAAAAATGTCAGCACCAACATACAAACATGCAATGTGATTTCTGGATTTTTAAAAAGGATTCCGTCTCTCAAAGTGGAAATGCACCTACGTTGAAAATGTACAACACTCCATCATTTCCAAGCGGCAGAACTTGCAAAATCGCAGTGTTCAAATACTTATTTTCCTCACTGTATCTTGTTGTCTTCAAATCGTTGTCTTGGTCGTTTTACCCCTTACTCCTTATGCCATAGTGACCCCCTGGTGGCCAAGTCAAATCTCTTTAAAGTGCATGTATTTTTACAGCTCAACTCATGCCTAGAGCAAGCTCAGCTTCAACACCCCAAGGGGGTTTCATTGCAAAACCCAGTTTTGCTTCAACAGTGTAGCTTCCCATGGGTCTAGCTTGGAAAGTTTACAACACAGTGGAGTAGCCGGACAGGGATTTGGGGACATGAAGGATGTTTCACTTTTAGAACTGAGGACGATGAGCACGCAGACAGCCCGCAATTATAATTTTCTATAATTAGATAATTGTCTGACAGCTCGGGCTTCTTCGGCAGTTTTCTATTGTACAAGGATTGAACTGATATTCTGAGTTGGAAGCTTTTTGTTTGTCCTTTTTTCTTGTAAATTGCATTTGGTTCATTTATTTTTTTAAATGAACGAATTATATACTGCGCCGCAAAAACATTTTTTTAATAACAGACCTTTGCTAAAGGCAAAGAACCGCTCTTGAAATTGCCCATATTTCAACTTTTATGTGGTATTTTCTTCTTTGTTTTTTTTGCCCGTAGGCTTTATTTGACAGGAAATACAGCGTGAAATGGGGGATGAGAGAAGGGAGGACATGCAGTAAACGTCAGAGTTGGGAGTCGAACTACGACATTGCGGCAGGCTGCACTAGGAGCCAGGCAAATTGGAAAGTAATTAGATTACAAAAAAGCTTTGATTATTATTAGATTGCCTCAAATTAGTTTAATTTACATATTTAATTAAAACTGTATGAATCGGAGACTCCCGGTATGACGTCAGAGTGAGCCGCTTCCACGATTCACCGCTGCCAAGGTTTTTTCTTGAAAAGTACAGGTATTTTTTTTTTTTCATTAAAAAAAACGAGGAGCAGGAGATGACGAAACCAGAAAAAAAAAAAAAGACTGGCAACGCTACGGGAACTAAACAAACAAAGCTGACAGGCTCAGGTGAAAAACGGCTCTCTCCGTCTCCCTCCAAACGTATCAGCTAGCCGATCACTCTCACCAGAATGACGCTTCTTATCAAAAGCAAAGCTGCGAACATTGTAATGTAGGTCGTCCCCGAACAAAAATGTGTATATATTTCGATTCAATCTTATCTACTCTCGGCCAATACAATATCTCCAGGCTCGCGAGAGTACTTGTCCGATTACAACCAAATCAAAAAAGGTGAAGGAGAGATCACCTTACGACTGGGCAGGATGATATAGGAAGTTAAACATGAAATGCAGCATGACATCACGAGACGCCCGGCAGCCCTGAGGGTGGAATTGCGATCAGTGCTTGGAACTGAAGAAAAAAAAATCGCTATATTCCACTCTGATATAAAAAGCCTTTCTGAACGGGTGGTATACTACCCAAACTCCGTTCGTGCATCCGAGAGACGACAGCATGGATGAAGCTAAATAACGTATTTCAGAAAATATGGAGGCGTTGCAGGCACTCCCAGGGTTATGACCCCTGCATATGGGGAATAATATGAAATTAGATCCTGGATTTATAGTCCAAATCACATCGACCTAACCTTAGGCTTGTGAAGCTCGAGGGGCTCAAAGAGGGAGCCATTTTCCCAATAGGGGACAGGATTCAGAACGTTTTTTGGAGAAAATTATCCCCAAGCTCCTTGCAGGCTCTGGAGTTGAAGTCCCTCCCATCACAATCGAAAGAGCACATCGTCTGGACAAACCAAGACCAGCAGCTGATAAACCACGAGGCCTGATTATGAGGTTTCTTAACGATCGTGTAAAGGAACATGTCATGAAGGCTGCAAAAGTGAAAGGAGACCTCCAGTACAAAAGGCAAGCGCTTCTTCTTTGCCCAAGAGATCCCATATAAGGTTTGTCAACAGCGAGGGACCACATCTGTGAGGAGCTCAGGAGGAGAAAACAGACATGGTTTCTCTTTGCCGGCGAGTCTTCTGGTGACATACGAAGGTAACTTGGGACACCAGGAGATGCAGAGGTGCTTCTCAGGAGGATGCAAAGCACAGAGAAGTAATCAGTGATAAGAGATGGAGCCACCAGCGTTGGTATGCGAGTTCAGATTGTAGTCACATGGTGATACATTACTGTTGAATTGAAGAGAGATGTGATTTGTTTGTTTCTGACATCAGACTTTATGCTCCATGTTGACTGTCTGCTTTAGTATATAAACTCTTTGCCCAGTTTTTTATTTTATTTATACAGGGAAAACCCAATGAGAAAATGTATCTTTTTCATGGGTACCCTGGGTACCAATACATAAAAATACATTTATACATACAATATGAAATCAAATGATCTTGATCAGTGCTTTAAAATCATTAAAAAAGGCACAAAATGATTTAATTTAAAAAGTCTTCCACAGGAGGGAGCAAAGTCTCTGAAAGCCTTTTTCCTGTGTTAAAACGATGGGTCTATAAGCTAAAAATGTCCTGAGACCTCAAACTGAATACCTGATCTGATCTAAACTTGATAATCAGGCAAAATGCTAACTAGAGCCTTATACATAAACAAAAGGCAGTGCTGTTCTCTTCACATCCAATGATTGCCATTCTCCTGCAGAATATAATTCACATTGTTGAGTTCTGTGTCCTCCTTAGAGCTGGGCCTTAGAGCTGGGCCTTAGAGCTGGGCCTTAGAGCTGGGCCTTAGAGCTGGGCTGGGCTTAGAGCTGCTTAGAGCTGGCTTAGAGCTGGGCTTAGAGTGGGCCTTAGAGCTGGGCCTTAGAGGGCCTTAGAGCTTGGGCCTTAGAGCTGGGCCTTAGAGCTGGGCCTTAGAGCTGGGCCTTAGAGCTGGGCCTTAGAGCTGGGCCTTAGAGCTGGGCCTTAGAGCTGGGCCTTAGAGCTGGGCCTTAGAGCTGGGCCTTAGAGCTGGGCCTTAGAGCTGGGCCTTAGAGCTGGGCCTTAGAGCTGGGCCTTAGAGGCTGGCCTTAGAGGCTTAGCGGCCTTAGAGCTGGGCCCTTAGAGCTGGGCCTTAGAGCTGCTTAGAGCTGGCCTTAGAGCTGGGCCTTAGAGCTGGGCCTTAGAGCTGGGCCTTAGAGCTGGGCCTTAGAGCTGGGCCTTAGAGCTAGCGCTGGTAAGAGCTGAGGCCTTAGAGCTGGCCTGGGGCCTTAGAGCTGGGCCATAAACGCGAGTTCAGAGGTTCTAACACTGTTGCTGTAGAATCATTTATATATATATAATGTCACCATAATCTAGAACTGAAAGAAATGTAGCCTGGATGAACAGTTTTCTACAATTAAGAGGAAAACATGTTTTATTTCTAAAGAAGAATGACAATCTGGCTTTAAGATTATTTGTCAGCTCTTGTACGTGTTTGTACATCTTTGGGCATCTGGATCGATGATAAACTCTCCTTCAACAAAGTATTTGTAATGGGGTACTTGTTCAAATCATATTACCATCAAGCGTGAGAATAGATATATTTTTTGGGTCAATATGTGTCTTTTGGAGAACAGCATACATTTTGTTTTATTTGAATTCATTCATAATTTTAAATTAGCACAGTTGTGTTGGAGGGAGTGAAAATCCTCTTTAATATTTTGAATCGCTTGGGCACAAGAATGTGCCTTGGCATACAGAATTGCATCATCTGCATACAAGTGGATGCTACTGTGTTTTAGATTATGCCCAATTGAGCCAATATACATTTTTAAATAACAGTGGTCCAAGGACAGAGCCTTGAGGAACACCTTTATTAAGGTAAGAAAATTCAGATTGAAAGCCATCAGCAGAAACAGCCTGAGCTCTATTTGTGAGGTCATCGGCAGACCATTTCTTAGAATTGGTATCAAACCCAACAGCATCCAGACGCTCCAAGAGAATAAAACGATCTACTGAATCAAAGGCCTTTGACAAAAGAAGGGAAGGACTGATTGGATGGTGCCTCATATAGACCAATCTCTATTCTAAAATGTGGACCATCGTATCTACATCTCAATTATGTCCAAAAGAATGGAACAAATACTCCCAATCTTAATCCACTATGATCAAACAGGATTCATTACCAAATGACAAACACAAGACAACCTAAAACGATCCTTACACATAATGAGCTAAATGCAAATAAAAAAAAATAAAAAATAAAGCTGTAATAATAAGTCTGGACGCAGAGAGGCTTTTGATTCTGTTAGCTGTCCATATTTAAAGTTCTGAACAAATTTCAAATCGATGATTTAATTATAAATATTGGGGCTTAAAAATCCATGGTCATCTGACAGATCCCCCGACTCTGGAAAGAGGGGTGAGGCAGGGATGTGCCTGGTCTCCCCTCCTGTTTGCTTTGTATTTGGAACCATTGGCCTGATTTATTAGACAATCAAAAACTATTCACGGTGTCACAATTGATGGGACGGAACATAAAATTGCATGCTGCAGATGATGTTCTATTGTATTTGACCAAAACAGACATTTCCATACCCGATGTGATACATTTTCTTCAAGAAGGTCCAATGTCTGGATACAAATTAAATGTACGAAAAACTGAAATTTTCTTACTGGCGCCCCCCTCTGACCTTTAAAAAGACTCCATAGGCACCTAACAAGAATTCTAGGGAAAAAATTATACCAGTCTTTGAGACCATAAGATCTTGAAAATTTAAATTGTATCCCATACTTAATCGTAGAAAAAGATTCAGTTGTAGTCATCTGGATTCTGTTTTAGAAAAAACAAAACGTTTCGACTCTCATCCAAGAGTCATTCTCAATCTGTGAAACAAGTCTGAGAACTCCTGTTTATATCCTACTCTGTGAAAGCCCTGCCCACAGGGCGGGACCTCCTGATAATGGCCCATTTAAATTTAACTGGGATGGGCCTATTGTTCCCTGGCGTTCACCTTGAGTGCCTGTTTAGCATCAGAATGCCTCGGCGTCTCCAGGGTTTCTGAAATAGTCTTACATTCAATCATTCATTTTCTACCGCTTTTCCAGTTAGGGGTCGCGGGTGACTGGAGCCTATCCCAGTGCATTTGGGCCTTAGGCGGGGTACACCCTGGACAGTGGCCAACTCGTTGCAGGGTTAAATATTAATTAAAGCATATAGATCTGAACTTTCAAGGGGATTAACATCTAAATTATATAAATGCATTCACAATCTGGGCACTCACTCTACTAATTACGTAAAGGGTAAATGGGAACGACAGGGTCACTTTGTTCTGGCTGATGAAGAGTGGAAAAGTATATGTACATCTCGGTGGAGATGCATCTTCTTTATAGCCCCATGTCAAAGTGCCCATTACTCTCAGGGAAATGCAGACTGTTGGAGAGGCTGTGGCACCAGGAGGCAAACCACTATCACGTGTTTTGGGATTGTCCTGTTGTTCACAAGTTTTGGACTGAGATCAACAAAGCCTTACAAACAATTTATGGAAATCACCATCCCAATGGACTTCAGAACAATGTATTCTGATGTAGAAAAAGATTCAGACGTAGTCATCTGGATACCTCTGGAATCTTTTCTTGGCAGAAGCAAAAAAGGCAATCACAAAAAACACGGATTTTTTTTTTCTTTTTTTTTTTAAGTGGATGAAGAAATGTACTTATTTATAAAACAGTTTAAATTTGCCCACTTATTCTCCACATCACACTGAACATAAAAGTCAATGGGGACATAACTCCATCCTGAACCATGCGGTCCTGAAGATGTTATAAAAATCTCTAATTGCAATTGTCCACTCCTCCCTCCTGTGCGGACGTGTTTTCCTCTGCTCCCGCTGCTGCCTGCTACTTTTGCCTCTCTTGTCGTGTTTTTTCTCTTTTTCCCCTCTAAATCACAGTGCGCTGGATCACCTGTTGTTCTCCGGAATAATGAATCTAATTGATTGGTCTCTGAGTGCATTGGATAAAGTTTTTTCCCAGAGAAAAGCTTCCCCGGGAGAAGCAACCTGTCCCGAGGGGACGTCCCCAGCGGGGTACGTTCGGGACTATTACAAGAACTGGCAGGTTCTATGCATCGAGCCCCTGCTCATAGAAGATGTGGAGGACCTGTTTGTATTTGGATTTATGATAGCAGGATTCCTCCTCATTGGGCTCGGAGTCGCCCTGGTCTATCGGAAAATTGGGAAGACAGAAAAATTCACCCAACAACTGTCCGACATCAACATGAAAAGGTTTTTGGATTTGAGTGAAAGAATGAAAGGACTCGAACAGAGACTTGAGCACGGCACGGTGCAACTCACTGATCTGAACCGTAACATCTTATTTCGGACCATGGGAGATGCAAAAGACTTTGGGGGATTCAATCAAGGGAATGGGAACTTTTCGCCGTCGGACGGAGTAACTCAATGAACCAAGCTGATCGCACACAGGGGACCAGAAACGATTGGATTATTTGATTGTAAATCATTGATCAACAAAATGTATAAAAGTACTTATTTCTCTTTTCGCTGCTGTGCCCTGTATCTCTCTCCCCTTTCCTTATCCGGGCCCGGGCAGGGGAGCAACAGGCGTTCAAGGCCGTGCTGAAGACGCAGACACTTACACAAAACAAGATTTTGGCCTTCACTCACCGTCTGCACATCCCACATCTAATCTTTGTTTTATCTTGTTTGTGTGTCCCATCCCCCAATATCCACTGAAAATATCCATCACGTTGACCTCGTGTAATGTACTCAATATGTGTTGTTTATCATTGTATGCCTATCGCTGAAACTGTTTTTTCATTTTCTAAGAGTTCAAGTACCCGAGTAGGCGCTACGCGAAAGCGAGGCGCCCCGGTGGCTGATGCTCTTTATGCATGTCTCTCATGTCGCATCTGTCATCAAGTCACGTTCCTATGTTGTGAATTTGTTCATTGACAATGGCAATAAATATATCCTGATTCCTGATTCCTCCTGATTCCTAATAATGCAGTATAAAGTGTGTGGAGGGAGGGGTGCTGTAGGCAGCAGAATGAGAGGCAAGCTCTCCGGGGCGGCAATTACCCCCGTGGTCACAAGGGCGGTGTACAAAAGGCCTGAGATTTCTGTATTCCCATGAGTTAGTTGTTAGCGGGGCATCCAGTAGTGGGCGCTCCCGTCTTGCCGTAATAATTGTGCTTTATGATGTCACCTTTATTCTTTCCTTTATGTTTTGCATGGCGTGCTTTGTGACATTATATGTACTTAAAAGAGCGTGTCCGCTCTTCTTACGTTGGAGTATTGTTGTTGTCGGGGTTCAGTGAATGTGTTAGCAACCTGTGTGCACCTGTTCGGTTCAATAAAGCTCCTGAACCCTTCCTTGCGACTCTTCGTGGTTTCCATCGGTCCGGTTATCTGTCTGGGCCTCAAGTGGTGCTCTGGCCGGCACTCCAGAGCAGTGACAGCTAAAAACCCAAACCAGCACCTTACAGTCCAGAGAGTCCGGGGACGTCTCCCGAACAGGGGGTGAGGGCCTTTATTGCCGCACATGCTTTCATTTATATTTATTATTCTCTGTAATCCCTCATTCGTCCAGGAGTGTTCCATTGTAAAAAGTGAAAGCCTGTATGCATTCCCCCCCCCCCCCACAACCACAGGGAAGCAATCCCATAAATGATGCTCTAAAGTGTGTTATACCTTTGATGTATTTCAAACTAACCATTAAAACATTACATGATTAACACATTTCCCCTTTACAGCAAAACGTTACAAAGTTAGATTGTATCACTTTCACATTCGGGCACCACATGCTCTGCTCTTTATGAGGTGAGGAGAATCATGCTTAAGTGATGATCAGAAGAGATCTGAAAATGGTGGCACAAAGAAGTAGGCAAGAATAAGCGAGTGGGTGGATGAAAGGCACCAGGAACTTCAGACCGAGACCCAAAGGGCACCCAGTTTTAAAGGCTGCTCTGATTTGTTTGGGCTTTATCTTCTGCTGATGAATTGGATCAGATAGGCGAGAAAAAGGGCATGGAGAGATGGGGAAAAAATGACAATAAAAAGGCAAAAGTTATCACTGCGATGGAGAGGCAGAGAGGGGAGAAAGTGCATCAATTAGCTAGGCGTGCAAGCATCTCAAAGTCGAGGTTGTTTCAAAGTGTACAAGAAACTTTCTACAAGAGATGGAAACGGTTGGGGTTTGTCGGGCAGTTTGCCAGTGTCGGATCTGCGCATACGGCTGTAGAACGCAGCAGGAAAATGGGAGCCCACTGGAATGAGTCAAGGCGGGTTTCACAGCCAGGGATTAAAGTTAATCCTTTAAATGCTGCCTCTGACTGGAGTGTTTCCTTTTGGGAAAGTTTTTGGACCATTTACAGACTCGACCGTCAAGAAACTACTGGTGGGCTGGTTTCTCTTATGTCCGTGTATTTGGCCAGATGCCTTTGGAGTGGCGGTGGCATTGCAAAAAAAACAAAAACAAAAAAAAACAAATTAAATAGATGCTCTTGTTACAAACACCATGAAGATGTTAGACCACACATGTCAAACTAGGCCCGCGGGCCAAATGTGGCCCGCCAGACGTTTTAATCCGCTCCGCCGAACATACAGGTCCAAACCCTCACGCTTAGTGCATCCCACCCATTTTGAAACCTCTCAAGTTGCTTGATCTGCTGTACATAAAAATAAAGCTTTAACCCTCATATTTCCTGTCAAATCAATCCTTTTGGGAAGCATCAAGGTCAGTTTGTACTCCAAACCCACAAGTAAAAAATTACCTAAAGTGAATAGGACTTTTATATGGATTCCGCCTGGACATTTTTACTGTATTACAAGTCCCTAAAACTCATTTTTTAGTGACTTTACCTTCATCTTTAAAAGAGAATTGTCCAAACCCAAGTCATAAGTCCATGTTCCTGCTGCTGCCTGAATATGGACTCAGTCTTTAGCCTGCTGCACATTTGTCCACAAAGAACTATTACTAGGCTATGTAAAGCTATTTATTCTTATAGTTTTTATTGTTTTTATTTTTTTATTCATTACGTTATGTCCGGCCCGCAACCGCAACCCAAATGATTTTCAAAAAAAGATAAGCCAAACAAATTTGACTTTCCTCTAAACCGATTAAATGAGATGTCAGATGAAAGGCAGGGTCCAAATCGGTGATAGTTCAAAGCACAAGCTACAGTACGTCAAGAAACTGCCACGGTACAGTGGAGCAGGCTCAAATAGGACTATTGTTGATGGCCACTAAGAAAATCTAGTTGCCATTATGTCAAGAATCATGTTTGCCAATGAACAAAACTGGACAAAAATTCTGTATTTTGTCTGTTTGTGCAAAAGGAAAGAAATAAAATTACTTACGGCTAATGACTCACCCTAACCCAGGTCTAACCCAAACCAGGACTGAACCAGGTCTAACCCAAACCGGGACTCACACAGGACTGAACCAGGTCTAACCCAAACCGGGACTCACACAGGACTGAACCAGGTCCAAGCAGAGCCACAGGAGGGGAAACTGTTGGAAAGGTTCAATTTCAATGAAGACTATGTTTTTCTTCTATTTGCTTTGCTTCTATTTTGACGATGACATGGATGACATGGATTCAGTCATTGAATGAGTGAGCGCTGCATTTCAGAAAAAGCTCTTGGTTTCCTGATATTTGACGTTGTTATTTTGTTCTCAATTAAAATGGGGTTTTCATGATGAATGCACAGAAATGCCCCGCACATGCACATTTATCAAATATTTACTCACGGCTTAATAGTTATGAGATTTTGGTACAAATGTAATGATAGATTTCAATAAGCCTAAATGGACCTAACTGTAAATCTAACTAACTCTTGTGTACATTGAAATGCCCATTTATATTTTTATTTGATAGAATTGTTTTAATTGTTTCTTAATGCATGCCCTTTTTGATTGAATGTGTGTCATTTTATTATTGCTCAGTGTTTTATGTTGCACCTTAATGCCAAGACAAGTTCCTATGTTTGTGAATTTTGTTCACTGACAATGGCAATAAACTCTAATTCTGAACAGGCCCTCGACCAAACCCGCGCTCATAAAGTAGCCCTCGGCCCTAAAAAGGTCACATGATGAAAAATATTTGTACATCATTTGACCAGATGAAGCAGTTTGAGGATCCTGGTGGAGCACATTTATGAACAAAAGGAGTTTTTACGGAAAACATTAAATCGACATAATTTTCACGCTGATGTGGTTCAATTTCCTGAGCTCATGGCATGTTTTTGAAGCCATGAATAGACAATTCATGATTATTCGATTACTAAATGAGTCAACAACTATTTTAATAAATCGATTTGCTGCAATTAACTTGTTGCAACCCTACTCATATGCGGTTAAATATTATCAAATTTTTTTTTTATTCGGTGTGGTCTGGAATTTTAACAAAATAAAACTCACGGCATAAATTTGTCCATTTAAGTCACATTTTGTCAATTTAAGTCTGTTTAATAAGTACATTTTTAAATTAAGTCCATCATTTTTTCCATTTTACAAATGCCAATTCCTATGTCAGTCCAGGCCTTAATCACTGCTTCAGTTTGGATCATCCATTTCTCTGTAATGCTCCATTTATCGAGTCCAGTGCAGGAGTGTTAAAGCCCAAGTCGTTGTGAAATCCTGTGGGATGGTGTAGTCAAAGACCATCTGTAGTTCTTTGTTGAACTTCGATTCACTTCCATTTATTTTGTACCGCCCTAACTCACAAGGCTCATTTATAATTGAAAAATCATGCAATGTGATTTCTGGATGTTTTAGAGAAAATTCTGTCTCTCACAGTGGAAATGCACCTTCTTGCAAAACCGCAGGGTGTTCAAATACTTTCTTCACAGTAAAAGAAAGCTGTATCAAAGCAATAATTCTGGGAAGAATCAGGGTCAGTTTATTCTCCAAACTCCAAAATAAAAGAATTGCCCTAAAATATAATAGGCTTTTTGTATGGAGTACGTCTCGGCTTTTTAAGTCCAGAAATAAAATGTTTTGGGACTTTTCAGCTTTTAAAAATAGAATGAACAAAACACAACAAAAGCCCAAACTAGTGTCCGTCAGAACACCAAAGACAATCTATGCGGAATTTTAAATCTCATTCCCTCTGTGGAGAACTACTTTCTACTTGTAATTAGAGTCATTCAGAATACAAAACTAAACTCTCAGCTTCACATTTGTCAGGAGTCAGGAGTTTCAGGAAAAGTGGGGGTTAATACAGCTGATTTAACTGAAACTAAAACAGTGTGGTCACCATTAAGATAAATAATAGAAGGTTGACTACCTCCCTCCCCCTCCCTCCCCTCGCCCTACAGCGAGCCCACATCGGGGCCAAATTAAGAACTGTACTGGTGCTGACTCTCGCTCCCGGTCCACTCGCCCAACTGTAGCGCTCTGGACTGTCACTTGTAATGCCAGACTATAAACTACCCTTACTGCTTCTGAGATCGACCGGCAGACCGCGATCGGTGTAATGCAGGGCTATTCAACATCAGGCCCGGGGGCCAAATCAGGCCCTCCAAGTGATTGAATCCGGCCCACAACCTAGATTCCAAAATCAGAAAGGGTTTATTGCCAGTGTCAATGAACAGAATTCACAAAACATAGGAACTTGTCTCAGCCTTAAGGTGCAACACTGATCGATAATAAAAACAACATATATTCAATCCAAAGGGCATGCATTAAGAAACAATTTAAAATTACTATAGTATAAAATAAAAATAGGCATTACTATGTACACAACATGAAAACAGAACAAAAAAATATTGTTTACTGGTTTAATTCTGGGATAGGACTAGTTCAGATCTGGTTTGGCCTTTGTTTAGTCCCCGTTTGACTCCGCTTCAGTCCTGGTTGGCACTAGTCTAGTTCTAGTTTAATTCTTGTTCTGGGCAATTTTGCAAAGCATTGTCTGTTATTTCTCACAAAAAAATCTATCTGTAATTATTTTGTTGTATTAACTCCATTTATTGAAAAAGTGTTGGGGATATTTTGTGCGATCCAAATGACAGTAGTTAGAGCGGCGTGCTGTGCACCCCCGGCCCAGAGGCATTGGTCCTCCGGAAAATCTGGCGCTCAGGAAAATGAAGTTGAATAGCTCTGGTGTAAGGGGTACACCTGATGTACAAAAGAGGGATTTCTACCTGCTAAAATGATTTAAGGAGGACCATTGCAAACTAAAGATGTTACAAATAAAAGAGGACGACTTCCATAATTTAGTAATGTGTTCACATCTCATGCTAATCCCACTTTCGATTAGGTGGAACACATTTTATGTCATTGGTGCGATGTAATTTGATTATTTATTGCTTTTTTTCCCCCAGTGAATTCGTAGAAAGAACAGACAGCTGCTCTTAAATGCAATTGCGTGAAAAGTATATTATGTAAAATGTACTTCAGTACAAATACCTAAACGTTTTACTTCAGTACATTACTTTTTACACTGTTGACGCACCTCTGATTTTTGTATCCACTTGTTCTAATAAAAAGGTAGGAGCCCATGTTGGTTCTTGTAATACAGTCAAAACCTTTTGAACCCCATACACAATGAAAGCAGTCATACAGCTCATGTCAGAGAGGGACTGAGCCTTCATCCTTCAAAAGAAGTACCTAGCATGTTGAAGATGAAGTCCTTGGCGGTGTGGACCTCTAAGGCAGTCTGGTCTCCAAACTCGCCCTGCTCCTGGTTCACCAGCTCAGTCACATGTGCAGAGAGCTGCTCCAGGGGGGCCCCGGATCTGAAGTCCACCTCAGAGGGCCGCTTGGCAGGAGCCGGGGAGCGCGGGGCCACCGCACTCATCAGCGTCTCCATCTCTGAAACATACATGGTAAAAAAGCACAGTTAAAGGCCTTGGATTGAGTCACCTGAGCAACAGAACGACACAATGAAACAGGCTGTTTTTGAGCCAATAAGATATTTAGCTTGCTGCTGTGGCTTATATTTTAATCCCTGGCAAGGCCAACAAATCTGAAATCGAAGTAAAGATCACAAATTCACTTTTTTCTTCAGTAAAAATAACAACAGAATGCATTTATCTGGGACATAAGATTATAAAACCATAAAACCCATAGGGGACTCCGGGTGAAGGTCACTGGCCTCACTAACAAAGTTTCTTATTTTAAAATTCAAATTAATTCATAGCTACTGTAGCCGTTTACAAACTGTCTGGTTCTTTATATATTCTAACTGATCAGTTTGGAATGAAGTGAAATGTTGCCATTTTGGGGACGTACGTGAAATTAAGAATAAAATGTGTTCTTTTAAGCAAAAACTCCTTATTTATCAGAAAAGGTTTATTGCCATTGAACAAAATTCGCAATTGAAATGTACGATAGTATAAGATAAAAATAGACTTACTATGTACAGAAAATGTACAGTTCAATTTACAGTTGTAGTGCAGAAAGTGCTGTGAGTGATAAATAGTTGCAGTTAAAGTGACAGGTGTTTTGAAGTGTTCATGAGTCCAACGGCAGAGGGAAAGAAACTATTCTTGGCGGGAGGTTCTGGTCCGGATGGACAGTAGCCCCCCTGCCTGAGGGGAGTGGTTCAAATAGTCCATGTCCAGGGTGGGAAGGGTCAGCTGTGATCCGACCTGCTCGTCCCAGAGCCCTGCAGACGTACAGGTCCTGCAGAGATGGAAGTCTGCAGCCGATCACCAGCTTTTCGGTGGCTAGATTTCTGAAATGGTCTGTTTACATCCTGTTCCTGAACTGAGAGGGAGGTGGGGAAGTGTGGGGGACCAGGGTTGGGTTGGCAGAGGTGCCCACCGTGGGGGAGGGGGTGGACACATCAAACCTGGAGTAGAAGGTGTCAAGTTGCTCAGCCAGTTTTCGATTGTCTGCAGAGGGGGGGCTCGGGGCTTATGGTTGGTGAGAAGCCGGAGCCTCTCCAAAACGGAGGCGGGGTTGTTGTCAGAGAACTGCTGCTTCAGACGCGTATTGTACTGTGATCTAGCTCTCGACACCTCTTTGCTAAATCCATACTTCGCATCTTTGTAGCGCCCCCTGTCTCCAGCCCTATGCGCTGCCTCCTTCTGCCTCAGTTTCGGTGTGAACCAGGGTTTGTGTGTGCGTGTATTGTAGAATGAGGGATTACACCGACATATATAAATTTGGTTAACCCTGTGACGAGCTGGCCCGATCAGAGTTTGATTGTGCGTTCATAATTACCCTAACAAACCAGGCAAACTATTCCTGATTCCAACAAAATGTCTGAAACGGTCCCCGTAATTGTGGAGCACTAAATATAACGCTTCTGTGTGATTTTGAGCTCAGGGCTTCATTTGATGAAAGTCCTTGCCCGTTAAAAGTCTGTGAAAAGTAATGTGAAAGTCTTTTAAAAACCTTGATATGTGAGGCGTAAGCTGGCAAAAGCCCACACGCAACATTTCTGAAACATTTTTGTTTAGAAGAAGACAAAGTACAAAATTAAACACTCCTCGCCTTCCCTAGAAACAAGTCTCAGACGAGCCGCAATGCAACTCTGTTCTTGATGTGTGATGTACGTCGGCATGAACCGAAAGACGAGTCACATTTATTCATTCATTTACAGGCCTTCTTACAAATACACTTCATTTGCATAAACCTGCACAAAAATGGCATTAAAGCTTTAACCTCAAGACTTTTGCAATGAAATGAATGTGTTAAGCTTAAAAAGGACTAAATCTACTTTAAAACCACCTTATCACACACTGAACACTGGTATTCTAATGCCTCCCATTCACTTCAGCCATGTGTTCATCATGAGACTAAAGAAAGCTTGTTTTTAATAGAAATATGACATCAGAGAGGCACAAGGCTGCAATTTGTGTGTCTGTAATTACAGCCATGCACGAGCCATTTTTGTACAAATGGTTTTCCACAGGAACATAACTGACGCCTTTCATAGAATATTCCACTAAGAAGAGGGCTGTTTTTAATAATACAGAAAGCACAAATACAAATCTATACATAAACTTTATTCTCCAGCTGGGTTTAGTATAACCTACAAGGAAGAAAACTACAAACTTTCTGATTCTACTTCCACTACTACAAGGGCTGAGCAGATTAGGGCCAACCAAACACAGGATCCGAGTTGGAAAGGTCACATGCAGGCCAGAGTGAGGCTTCAGTGTGAAGTCAGGTTTCTCCTCTGATACAGCATTATACAAGCTTCTGTTTAAAAGACATGGGTCAAATGCAAGTGTGCGTGGGCAGATTTGGAGCTGTGGCCAGATAAGAGCAGGATGGTTAAAGAATGTTAGTGATAACGTCACACACAGTGCATTTCCCACTCCCGGCCAGCTGATCACCAACAGGAGCGAGTTTACCATCTCCTCCATTTTTCGATTGCAGTCGTTTAGCACTACCAACAAGGTTATAAAAAGGCAGTTTAGTCTGATGTGTGTCGTTTTAGAGTGTGCTATGCAGTTTTTGGTTTTTGTTCCCTGCATTTGTATATTGGTGTGCATGAATGAATGAATGAATGAATGAATGAATGAATGAATTCTGCAAGATTGAAATGAGGCTACGTGCCGAGTGGTTAAGGTGATTGCACATATGCCAGGCTCCAATTGGCAGCCAGCTGCAGTGTCGTGAGTTTGAATCTTGGCTCTGACAGATTGCTGCATGTCCTCCCTTCTCTCTAATCCCAATTTCATGCTCAACTGTCCAATCTAATAAAACCTACGGGACAAAAGGTCCTTAAAAAACCCCAGAAGAAGCGACTGAGCGTCTGGAAAAACAGTAATAAATAGGCAATAGCAAGAAACAAAGTAGTTTGGTAACGCAAAGGTTTTTCCATCTGGTGAAAATATTGGGTTATTTTTATTAATTACTTTTAGTTCTTTATTGAGATCATATTAAATCTTTATATACAATTTTTTTTTAACAGCAGGTGGGTCATTCTGGGGTGGTATATTTTGAACTAAAATGGCCACAAGTTACTGTCATCAAAGTTTTAATGAAGACAAGTGTGATGGAGCAGCATACGCTTTACAAGCATCTACAATACAACTAAGAATCGATCATGTTAAGAATGTTGGGGGGGTGTTCGACTGACCGGACACAACAAATGAAACAAAAACACCAAACGCCGATAAAAAATAATGTTGATATTGAAACATAAAACCAACATTTTCAATCCTGAATTTTAATGGAAAATGTTTTGCCAAAATGTTAGAAAAAGTACGTTTTACCCTTTAAGAATTCCTAATGCCAATATGATTTAGAACACCACAAATAAAAAAAAACCTCAAACTTTAAAACATATTTTTACTAACTATTATTAGTCCTTCCGCCATCAGTGTCTGAGGACTCCAAAGAAGACCAAGTTTTCTTCAGATTTTAACATTCATAAAACCTACTAAACAACAAAATATAGCAACAATAAATAGTTTAGAGAAACATATCGGTCGGGGGCGGCTCACGGGCGGTCAGGGGGCTCAGTCGGAGGCGGCTCAGGGGCAGTCGGGGGCGGCTCGTCACGTATGGCATCTAGGTCAAGCAGCAGCCGCTAAGCTAACAGCACAGCTAATTAGCCACTCTGCTGTCTCGGGAGAAACGCTGACTAACTCGTACTTTTATCGCTCTTATAATTACACCAAAACATTTCAGCTTGGCATTACACCGCCAAGGAAACGACAGCGGAAAATCACAGAGGTAGTGGCCACGTAGAAGAGGAAAAAGCGTTCATTTATCGGCCAATTAAGCAGACTAATCACTAGCACGCCGGGGCTAACGACAGGTGGCTCCACAGCATTGACAGGTGCCGGGTTACAACTTAGCTCGCACGCACATATTCTCACGGAAAAAGCCCTTTGCTATGGCTATTCGCTGTGCGCCCGCACCAGCCTGAACGCTAGCTCCCGAGCATTCCCAAATAGCACTAGAACCACGAGCTAACACGCTAACTTCTCCCCAAACCACGTTAACGTGCCATTTCATATAGTTTGAACGTCATTTTGCGCCCAAAACACGTCTAACACGCGTTGATGGTCCGTCACAGGCACGCCCGGATATTTCATCTACCTGCACGTGTGAAAAGAGTCGTTTTTCTCACATTTGTGCATGGCGTAACGCAAGATCACCATTACGCGTCAGGCTACTTTCAAAAGCGTGCAAACCAAGCAATAAATAAGACGCCAATTCACAACTTGCACGTGTGTTTTCTCCCCAAACGTGCCACATTGTCCCAGTGTCTCAGATCCCACACGGTCCCGTTTGGGTCCTATCACGTCTAAGGCACGCGCACACACGTACCGTTTCCGCGGCTGTAGGCGAGGCAAGCGAGACTTGAACGCTATCTTCTCTCTTGTTTACTATTTGGCAGATCCTCGTGGATGTGCTTCGTCCACGTAGCTGTCATTTCCACGGCGCCACCAGCTTCTTACCTCTGGAAATACAAGCCCATATACCATGGTCCTCCCCAGTTCCTGGATGCACGCAGGGAATGGATTAGCAGCAGTAGGATGTGCGTGTTGGAGCTGGGAGTGGTGGCACGGTTTTACGCATAATTACGCACGCCCCTCGTTACCAGCGAAGCGCGCACGGATGGATTTGGGATGGATTTGGGATGGATTTGGGATGGATTTGGAATGGATTTGTGAGGTGAGGTCAGGTTTGATTTAAGAAAGCCTCTGTCTGTGGTGGTGGTGAGGTTAGTTTCAGACACAGACCGTTGGATGGGCAAAATAGGCTGTTCTTTAGACTTGAATAAACTGTTCAGGGAAAATGGTAGACCCAGCAGCTCAAACATTACAATAAATAACTAAAAATCTAAATAAGCAGCAAAAATAGCTAAATGATGTCAAATAAGGTACAAATAGCCGCCAGATATGCAGGCCAATTTGCACATGTAAACAAAAAATAAAATAAAGCCCGCGGATCTACCTTACTTTTTAAATAAACAGCTATAGAAACATGTACAGACGTGCAATATAAAGCAGGGAGAGAAAATCTGTTCCTTGACCTGGCTCCTCGGCCTGACTGCTC